>NBJL03001593.1:0-14063 GCA_002087855.3 Entodinium caudatum | reverse complement strand
CCCCAATCCCCATAAAATTAATTATTTTATTTCAAAATAAATATTTATTTAATATTAATAAATTTAATCTAATATCAATTTTTCAATTTCATATTAAATAAAATAAAAATTATTTAATATATAGAATTTAATGTCCAAAATTCCTGAACCTGAAGATTCAACCAAAGCAAAAGAAAAAACATTTTATGTCTTTATTCTTTTTTCTAAAACCAAGGAAACAGAAATAGAATTTAATTTTGACTCAAAAAATACCGAAAAATTTCATTCTCTAAAGGAGAATAAAAATGGGATATTTAGGAATTTCGTTATTATTAAACATATAGGTACTCCAAAAAATCCTTCTGAAACTGTCGAATTATCATTTAACAATAAAGGTGAAATTTTCAAAGTCAGTTTTAATGTCGATGAAGGCACTTTTATCTTTAATCCTATCTTAACTATACAAAAAAACATATATTCTAACAAAAAGAACATTACTCAGAAAAATGTCATTAAAGTCAGCAATAAAATTGATATACTAGCAAAATGTCTTGAAGATAAAAACGAAAATGAAAAAATAGGAATTCTTTACAATGATGGTGTAGAATTTTTCAAATTAAATAAAGATTTTGATTTGCTTGTTTATTTGTTTACCAAAGTTTGTAATAGTGATAAAAGCTTTAAAGACATATGCAAAAAACTTTTGGATATTTTCTGGGATATAACCTCAAATGACAAAAACGAAATTGAAATTAATAGCTTAAGCGAAAATAACTCACACTATTTGGATATAATAAAAGAAATTATTTCGAAATCTGAGAAAATTTTATCCGAAAATGTCTTAGATAAAGCCAAGTTTTATGGATTTATCCTTTTTTATTTAAATACTTATGATAGTAAGCTTTTCCAAGAATTATCACAAAAATTGCAGGAACAAAAAGGAAAAGAAAAAGAAAAAGAAAATTTTTTCTTCGATATTTTAGCCCACTTTTCTTCGACTTTTTCTAATGACATTAAAGTAAATTTGGAACAATATGTCAATTATCTGATAGGAAAAGATTTCAAAGCATTGGATATATTTGGATTTACTTATTTCAAAAGAATTGAAGAATTCATTAATATAATAAATGAAAAAAAAGAAAAGCTTATAAAAATGGCTGGTTTTAAAACAATAAAAATACCAAGGCAACTTGACTATAAGTTGGAAAGTCCAGAGAGATTTGTTGGGGAATTAAGTTCAATCTTAGATTTTTCTCAAAAAGAGAAAAAATTATTATTATTTTTATCTGGAAGCTTTTGGAAAGAAATAACCGAAGTTTTAGGGAAGCCCTTGGGAAACAATATATATTATCTTTTCCAGCTGAGGGAAAATTTCAAAAAATATTTCAAGTTTGTGAAGGAACATTTCAAAAAGGAGCATGCAATTTATAAGAATGCCGAAGAAACATGTGGAAAAGATGAATTAGCAGTAATTCTAAACAGAATTATTCAAAAAAATATCGAAGAGTCAAAAGATATTACCAATGATGAAATAATAAATCAAATAACTCAATTTGATATTTATTATAGAGAAGATAATTATATAAACCGAAGGGATCTAAATTTTCTTGATAAAATTAATTTTGATGATATGGAAAATGAATGGGTGAGCTCTTTTAAAAATAGTAAATTCGAAGTAATTTTTCAGAATGATATTGATAATTACCTATTAAAATTAGTTTCAAAAATAAAGAAGATGGAAGATCTTGGAAGAGTTATAGAAATAATTAATGAAGATGAGATAAAAAAAATAAACAAAATGGATTATTTAATAGGACTATTAAGGAGAAAAGTCTTTAATTTATTGAAAAGCTCAGATTCATTGAAGGGAACAAACATAAAAATCGATAAATTGAAAGGATTGGCAAATTTATTCAAGATAATTTATGAACATACTCAAAAATTGGAAAAAATTGAGGATATTTTGGATAAGTTGGAAAATGAAAATAAGCACTTAATCTTCTTGGAATTATTAAAAAATTTTGAAAATAATCAACCTTTACAGGAATATATATTTGACTTTTATATAAACAACATAAGTATCTTTTATAAAAATATAATCGAATTATTCGATAATTTGAAAAATAAAGAAAATATTATAATTTTTATGAACAAAATCTTCAATAAAAAGGAGGACAAAAAGGTTATTTATAAAATTTCCTTTCAAAATTTTTTTATGGAAAAAGAAAGCCTGAATATAAATTTATTGGAAGAATTGAATAAGAATATTAATTTTATCAAAAATACTGATTATTTTGAAAAAAATAAAAAAGTTTTGGAACAAATATATGATTGCATAGATGAAAGGAAATTGGAAATTAAATATTTACAAAAGCTTCTTTCATATCCAAAAGAAAATGTTATTAAAAGACTTGAATTATTAAAAATTTTAAATAAACCATTTAAGCCAGAAGATATGTATAAGGAATTAATGGATAAATCTGAAAAAGCCCAAAAGGATATAGCAAAACTTAAAAACATATCAGAAGCTCTCAAGGTATTTCATAAGGAATTCCATAAGGATGAAATAAAGAAAATTGAAGGAAAAATAAATAAATTAAATAATGGAACAATAAAAGAATATGATAATTTATCTAAATTAATTGATGAATTAGGAGAAGAAATAGAAAAAAAAGTAGAAAAAATAAACAAACTTAAAGAATGCACAATATTTATTGAATTATTTAAGAATACCCAAGGAATAAATCAAGAGGTGAGATATGAATTGGCTCTTAAAAATCTTTATAATGAATTTAATAGAGTTAAAAAAAAAATTAAAATTGATCAAGCAAAAAAAGAATTTAAAATAATAATTGAAATATTAGGATTAAGTGAAGACCAAAAAACTCAAAAGGAATTGGAATATATGGATATTGCTAGAGATTCAGAAGAAGATATCAAAAGTATAATTTATTTTTGTGAGAATTTCAAACTTGATGAAAATGATAAATTAAACGAAAATAAAGAAGAAATACAATTAGAAGATTATTTACAAAAAATAAATGAAAATATTGAAAATAATAAAGAAAAAGATGACATTTTGAATATATTGAAGGAAATGGGAATTTATGATAGTAAAAAAAAAGGACTTGATATAATATTTTTCAAAATGTTCAATGGGCAGAAAGAAGCAATTGATTTTTTGCTTACAAAAACCCATGAAAATTTAGAATTTATTAAAGATAAATTTATAGACAATACTGTAAAATCAAGTGATATTGACGAAGTTGATAATTGCATAGACTTTTTTAATAATGTCATTAGGAATTGTAAAAATAAATTTGAATTAATCAAAACGATAAAAAATATTGATCAAAATTTATTAGAAAATTTCAGGAAATTCATAAAGATTTTCCCCTATTTGGTGGAATTTGAAAATAACTCTGATAATACTTATAATTCATATATTAAGGTCAATGAATATTTTAGCAATGCCAAATATAATATAAATTTAAACGGTGAAGAATATAGTTATATATATAGGAATCCTAATACTAATATTTCTGAAGAAAAAATCATTGATTTAAGTCAAATTAAAAGTATTAAACATGAAATAAATATTCCAAATGATATTGAAATTAAGATAAAGGAAAATAATGAAGGACAAGAAAACAATTCAATAAAGAAAACTCTTTTACTCCTCAAATATAAAGAGGTAGTAAATAATATAGAGCTGATAGAGCGATTCTTTTATGTGTTTCTTACCAAAGGATGCAGTCTTCCAATAGAAATTGAAATAGTAATAAAATCTACTGAAACTACTGAAGTAAAATATTTTCTGGATAAAAAACAAATTCCCTTTGGAGAACTTTCAAAATTTCTTTTAAATGTTAAAAATTATTATATAAAAACACTCGATTCGAATTACAAAAATAATGAAAATTTGCGCTTTCTATATGGAAAGCAATTTGATACATTAAGTAAACATATTCAGAAAAATTTGAAAATACCTTCATTTATAAGATATATATTAAATAATTTGAATGATGATGAAAAGCCAAATGAAGGAAATAAAATTTTTGGAAGAGAGACATATAATTATGTTGATGATTATAAATACTATAGTGATGATTCTTTTAAAATTTATAATAAGTATATATCATCAGTTATGAAAGAAAATGGAATTAGTATCGAAGATCTTTATGATAGAATGAGAATAAAAAAATCAGATGAAAATGATGGCTCGATTTATAAAGGAATTTATTTATACAAATCTGATTCTAATTCAATGGAAGAAGATATACTTAAAATATTTATTAAAAAAACAAGAAATATTCCTATTGCTCAGAATATACTCATAGGCAATAAAGAGACTTCTTATGAAGAAATTCAGGCCTTTTTTCATAGGGCTTTTTTATGTAGATTTAATACCTTATTTGCCATTGAAATAAATGATTCTTTGTCAAATTCTCAACTCAGATATATGAATGTTTTTATGAGTCAATTATTAAAAATCCAGTTAGATAAATATAATAAAGAAAACAATGAAACATTAAAAATTAAAGAAACAAGTAAATATTTAGAACCATTAATTATTTTTTTTTATAATGTAAATAAATTAAATTCTCGATTTGTGAAGGAAATTAAAAAATTTGATCCAGATGATTACCCAATAATAAAAGAAGATATTTCCTTAGAAGCTAGGTTTAGTGTCAAATTATCTTTAACTAAAAAAGTTGAACTAAAGTTGAATCAAATATTATATAATAACACTCATGTTTATTCCTCTGAAATATCTGGATTAGGAAAAACATCAAAAATAAAATATACAATTGAACAAAAAGGAAAAAAATATATATATTTTCCTTTAGGAGGAAAACTTTCTCGAAATATAATATACGGAAAGGTTGAAAAATTATTAGAAAAAATTGAAGATGTTATGAAGACAGCTATTCATTTAGACTTATATGAAACAGAAGATATATCAATTTTAAATGAATTTTTATTTTCATTTTGCATTACAAAATTTTATGCTAATGACAAAAATGTTCTATATATACCAATCAATGTTGAGATTTACATCGAAATTCCAAATTGCTTCAATAATTTTCTTGAAAATTACCGGATTTTAAAATATTTCCATATGGACCAAATTTGGCTAGAACATAGAGAAAAATTGAGACTTGATCCTGAAACAGAAAAATTTTTTAATTGGATGATTCCTGAAGATGATGAAGAAGATAAGCCAAAGCCTGAAGAATTTATAATTAAAAATATCGAAGCCAAAAGATTTTCATACCATCAAATCAATATTTTTATTAAACTTTTCATGAATCAATATAAAAAGTTTAATGGTGAATTAACATTTTATGACAAAGATAAAAAAAACGTTACTAAAGAATGTTTAAAGGAATTTGCTAAGTGTACAAAATATTTTACATTAGGGATTTATGCTAAGTTATTAACAAAAAGTTTGGATGAAGAAAATGATGTTTCATTAAAGAAAGAAACAATAAAAAAAGAAGATGCAAGTAGTAATACGAATGATATAAATTTGGATTATTATCAATGCAACATTAAAATTAATATCAATTTAGAGAGCGAAAATAACAGCGGTAATATGAGTAATCAAAATGAGATTAGCAATAGTAATAACAAAAGTATTGAATTAAAAGAAAAAGAAATTAAGGAAGATGCGGATAAAATTGAAAAAAATTATAAAAAGCAAAGAAATGATTATATTAATAAATTATCAAAATATTATAAAAAAGATTTAGACGAAGAAAAATATGAAACTCCCATTATATTTATTGATAAAAATGCAAAAACATACGATAAAATATATTTATCAAATGAAAAGTTAAAAGGCTATAAACAACAACATTTTCTAGAAAAAATCAAATATATTTATCAACTTGAAAATCCAATTTCAAAAACTAAAAATTGCAAATCCACCCCACTTGTTTCTTTGGAGGAAATTATAAATAGAGATAACTATATTATAACGACTGACAATTTCAGGAAAATGATTTTGATTTCATATAGAATTTTAGCCGATATTCCAGTAATTTTAATGGGAGAGACTGGTTGTGGAAAGACTGGTCTAATAAGAAAATTATATCAATTATTAAATAATGGAGTAGATATGAGTCCCGAAAATAATATGGTAAATGTTGATTCTAGTATAAATGATGAAAATTTAATAGAGAAGATGAATAATATAAATGAGAAAGCAAGGGATAAAAAAGATAAAGATTTTTGGGTTTTATTTGATGAAATTAATACTTGTAATTCACTTGGATTGATTAAAGAAATTTTTATTGATCGTTCATATAATGGGACAAAACTTGAAAAAAATATAAGATTGATTGGTACCTGTAACCCATATAGAATAAAAACAAAAGAGGAAGAAAATAGTGGATTATCACATCCTTATAAAAATAAGGATTTGGCTTATGATGTAAATATTTTACCTAGTTCTTTAATGTATTTCGTTTTTAATTTTGGTTATTTAGGAAAAGAAGATGAGGATAAATATATCGAGAGTATATTAAAGAATCATTTTAAGAAAAGTTTAATTGAAGAAGGTTTGTTAAAAAAAGTAAAGGAAATTATAAGTAAATGCCATGAATATCTCAGGGGACTATATGGTTTTTCTGTTGTTTCGCTAAGAGAAATAAAAAGATTCTTAAAATTATATGATAATTTAATTAAATATTACAAAAATAAAGACCGTTTGGAATCAGAGAATAATAATATTAATAATATCGAGCAAAATAATAATAACAATTCAAAAAGAATAGTAAATCAAATTAAATCTTTTATAGTAGCTACTTATTTGAATTATTATATAAGATTAATAGATCAAGACATGAGAACGGAATTTGAAACTAAAAATTATGAAAACTTGAAGGATTTAGCAAATTATTATCAAAATAAAGAAGAAAAAAAAATTGAAATAAATAACAACCAAAAAAATGAAGAATTAAAGGAAAATAAAAAACATGAGTCTATTAATCATTTAGGTATTACATGGAAACCTTTGGTTGAAGAATATAAAAAATGTAAAACAGATGATAACCAAAATTTTAGCATCTTTTTGATGAATGAATGTAATTATTTAATAGATAATATAGAATTGGATAAAGGAATTGCAAAAAATCGTATTTTAAAAGAGAATATCTTCCTCCAATTTATTTCCATAACATCAAATATTCCTTTGATAATTATTGGAAAACCAGGAAGTAGTAAAAGTTTAAGTTCCCAACTTTTAAAAAAATCAATGCGTGGAACATACTCAAAGAATAAATTTTTTGGAAAATATCCGCAAATATTAAGCACTTATTTCCAAGGCTCTCAATCAACTTTAGCTGAAGATATAGATCATTTATTTAAAATAGGAAAAGAAAAGTTAGAAAAATATGAGAATAATGAGAATAATAAAACGAATAAAACTATTAAGCCAATTTCATTACTTATATTTGATGAAATAGGTCTCTCAGAATTTGCCAAAGGCAACCCTGTTAAAGTATTGCATAAAAATTTGGAATATGATGGTGTTAAAGACGGTTTGAGTTTTGTAGGACTTAGCAACTGGAAATTAGATTCAAGTAAATTAAATCGAGTGTTATATTTATCAATTCCAGATTTAGACAGAAGAATAGATCAGCTTAGGGAAACCGCAAGAAGTATTGCTGAGAGCATAAGGGAAAATAATATGGATCCATTATTAATAAATACACTTTGTAAAAGTTATATGTCATACAAAAAAATGGTAAGGAAAATAAAAGAATATGTAGTTTATAAAGAATTAGAAATACAAGAAATGAATCAATTGATAGATTCATTAAATAAAGATGACATTAAGAAATATTTTGATAAAGAAAAAAAGGACATTACTTTTGATGATTTTAAAAAAAAAAGAAAGACAATAAAAACAAAGAAAAAATATTCATGGAACTATGGAAATTTTGCAGATGTAAAAGAGACAGATGAATATAAAATTTTATATGCAAAGAACAGGAGTGTAAATGAAGAGTTTCATGGAAATAGAGATTTCTATAATTTAATAAAAGGGGTTTGCAATATTCAATCACTTTCAAAAAATTCTGAAAGTATCAACCCAGATGAAATAGAAAAAGTAATTGAAAGAACCTTTGGTGGTCAGGATATTGATATAAATATTGATTTTGACCTTAATTATTTCAACGAACAGGATTTGGATAAATTTAAGAAATTGCTTATCATATATTCCAAAGCAAAAAGCAACTTGAAACTTCCTTCAGTTTTTATTTTCAAATATATCTATAATGAAGAAATTAAAGAATTAGATAAAGTAGACAAAAATAATAATGAACCAAATAATATTGATAATATTAAATTAGAACAATATAAAATAGATGAAGATAACGATAACTTAATTAAATATAATTTAATGGAATGTATTAATGGAAATATTAGAGACAATGACGCTCGATTTTTATTATTGGAAATTGAAGAAGGCTTGAAACATTTAGTTTCTCAAAGTATAATTAACCAAAATAAGGATAAAGATATAAAAATTTTGGAAGGTTCACCTTTTATTAATGATATAGATGATAAAAATGGTGAATATAAAATAAAGAAAATATCAGAAATCCAAAATTATTGCAATAAGGAAATGGTGTTGATTTTAAGTAAATTAGATCAAATATATGCTTTTCTTTATGATTTTTTCAATAGAAATTTTACCGTTAAAGATGATAATAAAAAATATTGCAGAATATGCCAAAATAATATATCCAATCAATTAACATATATTCATGATAAATTTAGAATAATAATAATGATAGACAAAGATTACATTCATGAGCAAGAATCGCCATTCCTTAACAGGTTCGAAAAGGCAATAGTAAAATTTGAAGAGCTTTTAAACGATAAACAAAAATCTTCTTCAAAAAAGATTTTCCGCGAATTAAAAATAAAAGAACAAATTGAAACATTAAACATAAATTATAATATTAAAAATTTATTGATAAATTGCAATGAATCAAGTATTGATAGACTTTATTTTTATTATTCAAATCAAAATTTAAAAATAAAACCAGAGGAAAAAAAATCAGAAGAAATAATAAGAGAAGAAATAAAACAAAAAATTTTCGAAAAAATTGCAAGAACTCTTCCACAAGATGTAATCATCCATTTAGAAGATAACAATCCAATAAAATCAATTTATAATGATATTCATAACAGTAACAAGAAAAGTGGGGAAAGCATTTTTAATTTTAAAGATTATATAAATTATTTAAACAAATTAACCACAGAAAAAAAGAATATATTCAGATTTTCTATCATTTATACATTTTCAAGCATTATTAGTAATATTGATATAGAAGGAATAAGTGATAACAATTCAAAACAGCTCATTTCAGAAATTAAAAGAGAAAATGACTTGATTGAACTCATAAATGAGAAAAAATTCAAGAGCAATAAAAGTAAAAACAATTTTTTTATTATACATTTTTACCAGCATGAATTAGATAAAATTAATTTTATAATAAATATACTTAAAAATAATTATCCTGATGAAGATCTCAAATTCATTTTCATAGTGCATTTAAAAAGAATTATGGACAAGAAAAAGGAAGAAAAAATATATTCGATTCTTGATGTAGACGAAAAAGTTGATCAAATTTTTATTGACAATCTTGATGGTATGAATATTTCTTTGGATAATATTGAAAAGGATGGAATCCAAAGTTTATTAAAAAAATTAAATGATGAAAAGTTACTAGATAGTGAATTTTTAAAAGCTCTTAAAATATATTATAATGGCTATATTGATAAAATTAATTTTGTTGAAAATTACTTACCGAAAATGATAACATATTTAGAAAATAATAAACAATTTATTGATATAATTTTATCGAAGGCTTTTGATTTAGTAATCAAAGAAAAAAAAAATAAAGCTAAGGACAAAAGAAATGAAAATTTAGAATTCTTCAATGAAATCAAAAAAGAATTATTTGATAATGATAATCCTTATCCTTATATTACTCAAAATACTGTAGATATCGTTTCTTCAGCAATCAATGATGTCATTGTTGAAAAAATATTAAGAGGTGCTATAATGAAAGTTATAGATTCTTTAGAATCAAATAACTTTTTAACCACTTTATTAACTTTAGATAAAAAAGAAAATAAAACATTTTTTTCTAGAGAGAATTTAATCCAAATGATGCAAGAATATTTGAATTCCATAGAGATCACAGACATTAAAAGAACGGCCATTTTTGATACTAAATATTTGGTGCCAGGATTTCTATCTTTTTATCAAAATATTTCTGACTTCATATCAAAGAATATCGCAAAAGATTTCTTCAAAAATGAAAAAGAAAATCTGAGGGATTTGTTGAAAGTAAACATTATTAAATCAAAAAATATTTTTTATTCTGAAGAAAAAAGACTCTTGGATGATGTAAATAAGGAAATAATTGAAGATAAATTTGATAATTATAAGTTTTTTAATGATGTAATAAAAAATATTTTTCCTAGTGATTTACTTTTGAATGATTATATATATTATTTCTTAAAAAAAAATAATGAAAATAAAGAAATAATGACGACATTTGAAGAGCTTTTAGAAATAGGGAGTAATTTAAGTAGCATTGATAATAATGAAGATTCTCAAAAAGAAGAAGAAATTGATAATTCAATAGACGATTTTAATAAGAAAATAATTAAGCAAATTATAGATCAAAAATATCATGAAGATTCAAATATTATTAAAATTAATAAAGATAATGATTTGAATAAGTTTTTAATCAAAATAATATGGCTTGAAGCAAATAAAGATTATATTTTAACCATAATCCAGTTATTCAATGAAGTTATAAATAATATATATAGATATAAGAAAAAGAATATATTATTAAAACAAATAAACGATTTAATTAGTGGTAATAAAATTAAATATATACCTGATGAAAGCAGAAATCCTGAGCATACTAGGGAAGTAAATGAATGTTTTTATATAATTTTGGGTGCATTATATCTAGCTATAACTGATCTAGAAATAATAGTTCTTTATGAACCAGATAATAAAGATGATATTGAAATTAAAGAAAATCAAGTTAAAGTAAGAATAAGCGATTATTTAGAATGCTTGGAATATATTGTAAAAGTGAGTCAACCATTCAACGATATGTTATATTTATTCTCAAATGAATTATATATTATTGTTAACCTCAATTCAATAATAAATGTATTAAAACAACAAAAGAATGAATATATTGATATTAAAATAATTGAAAAAATGATAAAAAATTTGAGAGAAGGTATAGATATATTTAGAGAAAACAAATTATTTAAAACAAAAGAACTAAGAGAAAATTTAGATAATTTAATTAATTTAATATCAGATAATTTCACAAATAAAGACAAAAATTATTATTCTTTATTAAAAGGTATAATATTACAAGAAATAATGAAAGTAAAGGATAAAAATTATCGCTTAGATATATTTAAATCTTATGTAATAAATGAAAAAGAAATACTTTTGAACTCAAATGAAATCTTTGACCTTCTTTTTAAAGGATTTGTTAGTACCTCCAAAGAAAAAATATTGTCTTCAATAGATAAATTTGAGAAAAGAACTGACGATATTTTAGTTCTTTTAGAAAATAAAATTAAGGAAAAAAAAAATAAATATTTATCCTTAATTTTGTTATATTATTTCGAGAAAATTGCACACATTTATCTTCATAATTATTTCAAAAGTAAAATCGATAAAAAAAATGATAAAAATCTTTTTGAAAAGGAACCTTTGGATGTTTTTAAAAAATGCTTGGATTTATTATCTAAATTCAATGAAAGCAAGAGTAAAATTAAAAATGTGTCTAAACTTCTTTATATTGGATATATAAGAGTATTTATATATAAATTTGAAGAATATATTAGAGATGATTCTGATAAATTAAGCAATACTAAGGATATAATAAATTCAATTAACAGTTTTAAAAATCCAATTACATCTATAATTGAACTCTATTATTATAAAGTTATTTATAATAAAAATAATAAAGATATCAATATTTTTTCTTCAAAAAAAAATAGGTATAATATAGAAGCATTAAATAATTATAATGATTTTTTCAACTCGCAAAAAAAGGATGATAATTCAGATGACGAAAATGATGAAGATGAAACGGAAAATTCCTTAATTAATCTTTTAGAAGAAAAAGTTAATAAATTAAAAAATTCAAAGGAAGATTATCCTTTCCATGAATATTTTTATTACTCAGATTATATTGATGAAAAATATCTAATCTCAACTAATGAATATCAAAGTTATCCTGTTTTATCTAAATATTTAGAACTAGAGAATGATGGTAATATATTAAATGATTTTTATGCATATAATATGGTTCTTAATTCTCTGAATAAAGAATATTATTCTAAAATTACAAGGGAAAATGCTAAAAAGCAAACATTGGAGGAACAATCAATTTATAAAAATAATAAAGATTTATTCAACAAATTTTTCGATATTTATAAAAAATATTCAGATGAAGATGGTCATGATAGTGATAATGATATCGATGAAGATACGGAAAATAACAATAAAATTAATATGAATTTAAATCCGAAATTACCTTTATTTAATTTCTTTATTGTAGATGAAAATAAATTTAGCGAACAATTTAAATTTATTTATAAACAATTTATTGATAAACATAATGAAATAGTTGGAGAGTTATTAGATGCTAAATCAAAGAGCTCTAATAATCAAAATAAAAATGAAAATAAAATTAATATACAAGATATAAATAAAGAAGATGAAATTTTCGTAACAAAAAATGATTTTTCAGTTCAAATAGCTTTATTTAATTATAGTTATCGTAAAGTAATTTTAAATGAAGATTATTCAGAATTTAATAAATATGAAATTAATTATGAATTTATTGAAGAAATGATGAATGATAAACTTTTGAAAAACAAAAAAAAAATTAGTGATGAAATATTCGAGTTAAAATACAAAAATGAAGATTTAGAATTTGAAAATCAAGATATTTGTACTAAATTTCAAGATAATTTTAATGAGGAAGATCTTTCCATTAATGACAAAATTATACTTTATGAATATTTTGAAGAAAATAAAGGAAATGTAAAATTACATTTAAAATTACTTGATGAATATACTTATTTAATAAAATATTCTAATGAAAATATTGATAAAATAAAAGAACCTTCAAAAACAAAAATAAATGAATATTTAGAAGAAATAGAATATATATCAAAAGACTTCAAAGAAATTTTCAAAGATAAAAACAACTTAACACTCACAAAGCTTCTAAATATTTATGAATATTACCAAATATTATGCTTTAAAAAGGTTAAAGAACACCTAAAACAGTATCAGGAGAAAATAATTGATAAGGAACAAAACAATTCTATAGATAATTATATTAAAACAGATTTAAATAAAAATGAAAAAATTAAAAATAATCTTGAAGTCGCTTTAAGAAAATTCATTCTTTGTTTTTTATCAAGAGAGAATAAAAAAGAAGATAAAATTAAACATAACAAAAATAGTATTAAAAATTATTTGGAAATAGAAGATATATGGAATAGAGATTTTTATAGAAAAAAAGAATTCTATCAAGAGCTAAAAAAATTGCAGATTTTGGGAATTAAAATTAATAATGTTATTCCATTTTATGATAAATGCTTCAATAATGTATATAAAAATTACTTTGATGATGTAAAAAATGAATTAAAAGAGAGAGAAGAAGAAAGAAAAAGAAAAGAGGAAGAAAAAGAAAATGAGGATTTAAGAAACTTTAACACTAAAAATGTGGGAGTTGATGAAGACCAAAACGAGCAAGAAGAAAATAAGAGTGAAGAAAATGAAAATAAAGACAATAAAAATGATGAAAATATAGAAGAAGAAGAAGAAGAAGATAATGGTGATTCTTATATTGATGAAGGAGTTGAAGAAGAATATGAGAATGAAGGAAGATATTAATAATTAAATAATTTAGTGTTTATGTTATTATTGAATTAATTGAAATAATGAAATTATATAATAAATATTTATTAATTTATTAATTAATAAAAGTTTAATT
>NBJL03001587.1:3355-17488 GCA_002087855.3 Entodinium caudatum | reverse complement strand
CCCATTAATTATAATATATTTAATTAAATAATAATAATAATAAAATTTTTCTCAAAAATAAAATAATTAATAATATATAAATTAATTAAATTAAATAATAATATATAACTTCCAATTTCAATGTTAAAAATATGTATTATATTTATTCCTTTATTTATTCAATTTAATGACAAATCCTCCTTTTTCAAGTATATGTGAACCATTCCTTTTAAGAGTAGTTTTAATAGTTTCCTCATTCACATTTGGATCATAATTCTTATAAATGAGACATTTATAAATTTTTATCTTTGTAGGTAAATATCTTTTAGAAATATATATTGGTTTATCACTTGATATAGAGGATTGATGTTTTATTATTTTTTTTTCAAATACATTTATATTTATATTAGTATTTATTTCTTCGATATCATTTATTTCTTTTTTTTTCTTAATATAAATTCTTCTTATTGGTTCTTCATTGCTTAATATTTCATTTATATTTGGGACTACTTTTTTAGATTTATATGTTTTATTTTTTTTAGAGAATGAATATTCAGAGTCTTCATCTTGTTCGTTGAATTTAGAAAAAGAATCAGAACTTTGCGAAATTTTACTAAAACGCTTTTTGTGGAAATTTAATACCTTATTTTTTTTTGTAAATGATTTATCACGATCTTGAAGTTCTTGCTCTAATTTTTCTTTTTTTAATTGTTTTATTCTTATTCTTTCAAGTCTTTCTTCTTCTAATTTTTCTTGTTCTATTCGTTCTTGCTCTTCTCTTTTTAATCTTTCTTGCTCTTTTCTTTCTCTTTCAATTCTTTTTTTTTCAAGTCTTTCCTGTTTTTCTCTTTCTTTTCTTTCTTGTTCAATTCTTTCAAGTTCTTCTCTTTCTAAACGCTCTTTTTCTTCACGTTCTTTTCTTTCTCTTTTTTCTTGCTCTTTTTTTTCTCTTTGTAATCTTTTTTTCTCTAAACGTTCGAGTCTTTCTTGTTCTTCTCTTTCTTCCCTTTCACGTTCTTCTCTTTCACGTTTTTCTCTTTCTAAACGCTTCTTTTCTAATCTTTCCTGCTTTTCTTTCAATTTTCTTTCTTGCTCTATTTGCTCTTTTCTTTCAAGCTCTAATCTTTCTCTTTCTAGCCTTTCTCTTTTTTCTCTTTCTAATTGTTCTTTTCTTTCTAATTTTTCCTTTCTTTCTTTTTCAATTTTTTGCCTTCTTTCAATTTCTATTTGTTCTAATCTTTCTCTTTCTATTCTTTCTTTTTCCAATTTTCTTTGTCTTTCTATTTCTCTTTCTCTTTCTTTCTTTTCTCTTTCTATTTGTTCTCTTCTTTCTCTTTCAATTAATTCTAATCTTTCTCTTTCTTTTCTTTCTTTTTCTATTTTTTGTTTCTTTTCAATTTCTAATTGTTCTAATCTTTCTCTTTCTATTCTTTCCTTTTCTAATTTTCTTTGTTTTTCTATTTCTCTTTCTTTCTTTTCTCTTTCTATTTGTTCTTTTCTCTGTCTTTCTATTAATTCTAATCTTTCTCTTTCTTTTCTTTCTCTTTCTATTTTTTCTCTTCTTTCTTTTTCTAATTGTTCCATTCTTTCTTTTTCTCTTTCAATTCTTTCTTTTTCTAATTTTCTTTGTTTTTCCATTTCCTTTTCTTTCTTTTCTTTTTCGATTCTTTTCCTTTCTATTAATTCTAATCTTTCTTTTTCTTTTCTTTCTTTTTCTATTTTTTGCCTTCTTTCAATTTCTAATTGTTCTAATCTTTCCCTTTCTATTCTTTCTTTCTCCAATTTTCTTTGTCTTTCTTTTTCTCTTTCTTTTTTTTCTCTTTCTATTTGTTCTTTTCTTTGTCTTTCTATTAATTCTAATTTGTCTTTTTCTTTTCTTTCTTTTTCTAATTTTTGTCTTTTTTCAATTTCTATTTGTTCTAATCTTTCCCTTTCTAGTCTTTCTTTCTCCAATTTTCTTTGTCTTTCCAATTCCTTATCTTTTTTTTCTTTTTCAACTCTTTGTCTTTCTATTAATTCTAATTTTTCTCTTTCCTTTTTTTCTCTTTCTATTTTTTCTCTTCTTTCAATTTCTAATTTTTTTTGTCTTTCTAATTCTTTTTCTCTTTTTATTAATTCTAATCTTTCCTTTTCCTTTCTTTCATTTTCTATTCTAATTTTTTTTTCTTTTTCTATTTTTATCTGTTTTTCTCTTTCAAATTGCTCTCTTTCTTGTCTTTCAATTTCAAGTTTTTTTATTCTTTCTTTTTCCAAATTTTCTCTATTTATTTTTTCTTGTCTTTCTTTCTCTTTCTGTTTTATTTTTTCTTTTTCTATTCTTTCATCCATTTCTTTTTTTTGTATTTCCATTAATTCATTTCTTTCCTTAATTTTTTTTTCTTTTTCAATATTTTTTGCTTTTTTTATTTCCATATTAATTCTTTGTCTTTCTTGTCCTCTTTCAAATCTTTGTTTTTCTTCAATTTCCCTATCTTTTTTTTCCTTTTCTTTTTTTTCTTTAAACATTTTATGCTTTTCTTTTCTTTCTTTTTCCCATTTTTCTTTTTGTTCACTGTCTTGTCTTTCTCTTCTCATTTTTTCTTCTTTATAATATTCTTCAATTTCCTTCTCCTTTTTCTCTTGTTTTTCTTTACCATTTGATTGCATTTCTTTTCTTGCTCTTTCTCTAGCCATTCTAATTTCTGCATCGATTAAATCAAATTCTTTTACTTTGTCTTTCATTATATATTTTGATTTTATTCTATCTTTAATTACACTATCATCTTCTATATTTTTCTTTTTATCAACTGTTTTACTTTTCTTTTTTTTACTTTCTTCATCAGTTATTTCTGTCGTTACTAAAAAGGCATTATTTACTTCTGTTTTTTCATTTGTTACTTTTACTGTTTTGTGAATTTGGATTGTTGTAATATTTATATTTTTATTAATATTAATATCACTTGGTTCTTTTTTTTTAATAAACTTTTTTAAATCTTTTATATCTTCACTTGAACTTTTTATATTAATTGTTTTATTAGTAACAATATTTGTTTGCAATTTTTTTTCTTGGATTGTGTCTATATTTCTATTAACTTTAGGAAGATTATTTTTTATTTTTGCTTTTGGCTTATATTGAGGCTTTTCTTCCTTTGAAATTTTTATTTTGTAAGAAGGTTCAGTTATATTTATCTTACTTTTTGAAATTGGAATGCTGCTATCATAGGTATTTTTTTGTTGTTGTTCATTTATTAATTTTTTTAATTTTGTTTCTGTTTGGATATTTTTTATTTGAGTACTTTTAAATTCTGTATATTGGTTACTTATTTCTTTTGAGATATTTATTTCTTTTATTTTCTTTATTGGTTTTTCCTCTTTCTTTGTCTGATACTGATTTATTATTGGTTTTTCGACTGTTTTATTTTTTTGGTAAGTATTTTCTTGTTTTATTATTTCTGTTTTTGTTTCTGGTTTTGTATATTTTGAACTTATTATATTTAATTCTGATTTTCTAGCTTGATCTTTAATATTTACAATATTTTTATTAACTTCTGTTTTTTCCAAAATTTTTTTATTGACATTAATTACACTTCTATTTTCTTTTAAAGTTTGATTAGATATATCACTAAAATTAGTGGCATATTTATTTCTAATCTCTATAGGTTTTTTAATATTTGTTTTATATTCATTTTCTTTATTGAAATTATTTTTAGCTATTTCATTATATTTATATTTAGAAAATACATTATTTTCAGTTTTATCCATTGTTTTACTAGGTTGATGCTTTGTAAATTTTTTTTCAATGTTTGTATCATTTGATACAATATTTTTATTACTTAAATTTGAAATATTAGAATAAGTAGTAGTCATTATTAATATTTTTGTCTCTTTTGTTTTTTTGTCCTTATCTTGTTTTTCTTTCTCTATTAATTTTAATCTTTCTTTTTCTTTATCTTGTCTTTCTTTTTCCTGTTTTTGCAAATTTTCTCTTTCTTGGCGCTCTTTTTCAAGTTTTTGTAATCTTTCTTTTTCGAGCTTTTGTTGCTTTTCTTTCTCTATTTTTTCTTTTTCTTGTCTTTCTCTTTCAAGCTTTTGCAATCTTTCTTTTTCTTGTCTTTCCTTTTCAAGCTTTTGTAATCTTTCTTTTTCAAGCTTTTGTTGTCTTTCTTTCTCTATTTTTTCTTTTTCAAGTTTTTGCAATCTTTCCTTTTCTTGTCTCTCTTTTTCCAACTGTTGTTGTTTTTCCTTTTCTAATTTCATCTGTTTTTCTCTTTCCTTTCTTTCTCTTTCCAATTTTTGAAGTCTTTCCTTTTCTTGCCTTTCTTTTTCTAATTTCATTTGCCTCTCTCTTTCTTGCCTTTCTTTCTCCAATTTTTCTTTCTTCTCTCTTTCTAATTTTTGCTGCTTTTCCTTTTCTTGTCTTTCTCTTTCAAGTTTTTGCAATCTTTCTTTTTCTAATTTTTGCTGTTTCTCTTTTTCTAATTTCATTTGTTTTTCCTTTTCTTGTCTCTCATTTTCAAGTTTCTGTAATCTTTCTTTTTCTAATTTTATTTGCCGTTCTCTTTCCTGCTTTTCTTTTTCAAGTTTTTCTTTTCTTTCTCTCTCTAATTTTTGTTGTTTTTCTTTTTCTTGTCTTTCTTTTTCAAATTTTATTTGTCTTTCCCTTTCCTGTCGTTCTCTTTCTAATTTTTGTTGTTTTTCTCTTTCTTGTTTTTCTTTTTCAAGTTTTTGCTGTTTTTCCCTTTCTAATTTTTCTAATCTATCCCTTTCTTGTCTTTCTTTTTCTAATTTTATTTGCTTTTCTTTTTCTTGTTTCTCTTTTTCAAGTTTTCTTTGTTTTTCTCTTTCTTGTCTTTCTTTTTCCAGTTTAATTAATCTTTCTCTCTCAGCTTTTTCTTGTTTTTCTTTTTCTAGTTTTTGCTGTCTTTCTTTCTCTATTTTTTCTTGTCTTTCTTTCTCAAGTTTAATTAACCTTTCTTTCTCAAGTTTTTGTTGTCTTTCTTTCTCTGCTTTTTCTTGTCTTTCTTTTTCAAGTTTTTCTCTTTCTAATTTTTGAAATCTTTCTTTTTCTTTCCTTTCTTTCTCTAATTTTTGCTGTTTTTCTCTTTCTAACTTCATCCTATTTTCAGTTTCTTGCCTTTCTCTTTCAATCTTCTGCATTCTTTCCTTTTCTTGTCTTTCCTTCTCAAGCTTAATTTGCTTTTCCCTTTCTTGCCTATCTCTCTCTAACTTTTGTAATCTTTCTTTTTCTTGTTTTTCTTTTTCTAATTTAATTTGTTTTTCTTTTTCCAGCTTTTGCTGCCTTTCTCTCTGTTGTTTTTCCATTTCCAATCTTTCCCTTTCTTGTCTTTCTTTTTCTAATTTAATTTGTTTTTCTTTATCCTGCCTTTCTTTTTCAAGTTTTCTTTGCTTTTCTCTTTCTTGTCTTTCTTTTTCCATTTTAATTAGTCTTTCTCTCTCAGCTTTTTCTTTTTCTAATTTTTCCTGTTTTTCTCTTTCCAATTTTTGCTTTTTCTCTTTTTCTATTCTTTCTTTTTCAAGTTTAAGTTGTCTTTCTTTTTCTAATTTTTCCCTTTTTTCTTGCTCAATTCTTTGAATTCTTTCTCTTTCTTGTTTTTCTTTATTTAATTTATCTATCCTTTCTTTTTCTTCTTTTTCTTTTCTAATTTTCTCTTTTTGTTTTTCCATTTCAATCCTTTCTTTTTCTTTTTGTTTTTGCTCCTCTAAATTTATTTTATATTTTTCTACACTTTTGTTCCTATCTTCATCAGCAGGTTTTTTCTCAGTCTGAATAGATATATATTTAGAGCTAATTACTTTCTCAGTATTTGTTTCATATTTTTTTTCTTCTTTTTCCTTAGTAGTTTCTTTATTTATTTCAAATTTTTTAAAATTGTATTGACCTTGAGTTTTATTAACTATTTTTTCATCCGGTTTTTCTTTTTCTTCTTCCTCATTTTTATGTCTCACATAAGTTCTTTTATTTATCCTCTGGATATCCTCTTCTTTTTCTTCTATTTTCTCATTTGGCTGTTTTTTCTTATATTTTTCATAAATGTTTTTTCTTTCTATTTGTTGTTGTTCTTCCTTTTTTACAACAGTTGCAATATTTTTATTTTTATTTTCCTGAACTACTTCTTCTTCATTTTCTGATAAAGGTTGAATTAATTTAATTTCTTTTTTGGGAATATATCCACTAATTTGCTCTTTATTATCAATAAGATATTTTTTTCTTTTATAAGCATTGCTATCATATGAACTTCTATTATATTTTAAATTCATAATTTTATTCGGACTTAAATTTGTTGCTTTATCTTGATTTATTGTCTTTTTTGTTAAGGTATAATTATTATATTTTTTATTATTTGATTCATTAAATTCTTCATTAAATCTATAATTTAAATTTTTTATTTCATCAATTTTATTTTTATTATTTAGATTATTCAACGCATTTGAATATTTTGCATATTTTTGTGTGGAAGGAACTGTACTTCCCGAGAAGAAAATTTTATCATTGGTATCAGAGGATGATAATATGTTTTGACTTGATTTAGATTCTTTTAGCCAAATTTCGCTGACATTTTCTCTTCGTAAAGAAGAATCATTGATTCCTGTTGTGTTCTTATTATTTAAATAATTATTTTTATTTAAATAAGATTTTTTATTTTTAATTAATTTATTATTTTTCACAGGTGTCTTGCAATTAAGACATATTTTATCTTCAACTGTGTATTTTATTTTTAAACAAGGATCTTCATTTAAACAATTATCATCCTTAGAAATTTCTACCAATTTTAATTGTCTATCGCCATTTTCTTTTTCTATCTCTATATATACTGAATTTAATAAATTATCTTTAAGTTCCTTTTTTTCTTCAAAAATATTTTGTTCTATTTCACCCCATTCATTCTCTGATTCTTTCCCGCTTTTTGAAGACAATGTTTCTTTTCCCGATTTTTTATTTTTTCCTTCTGAATCTTCCTCATTTAGCAATACTTGATTAATTACTTCGAGCTCATAAATGTCTTTTTCTTTTTCTTTGTTTATATTTTTTGCGTTTTTATTAATATCTCCATCTTCGTTTAAGTATTTTTTCTTTTTTAATGAAGTTATTATTTTATGTTGAGGACTTAAAAGTCTTTTTTGATTAAGCTTTTGCGTTTGGGATTTATCCTGTAATTTATTTTTTAATTTTTTTTCGCCATATCTTGAAACAGATTTATTTTTAAATAGTTGAAAATTTTTGTCATAATAGAAATAATTTTTTTGTTCGAAAACAGGATTCTCCAATAAGTCATAAGAATTTTGATAATTATAAGAGTTTAAAGTGCTAGGAAATCCGAAATTAATAGATATATTTTTTAACTGAGTGTCAAGGAAATTCTGCTTT
The DNA here is from genome assembly GCA_002087855.3 of Entodinium caudatum. Lineage (NCBI taxonomy): Eukaryota > Ciliophora > Litostomatea > Entodiniomorphida > Ophryoscolecidae > Entodinium > Entodinium caudatum. The sequence continues at coordinate 10,143 of NBJL03001587.1, read as the reverse complement.
AATTCTGAACGATTGTTATAATTTTTTATTGTGAATTCTTTTTTATCGATATCTTTTTCTAGAATTTGGGGAGGATTTATAACAGCATAATTTTTCGAGGAAATATTTGATTGATTTTGAGGCTTCTCATTATTCTTGTAATCCATTTTTTTTCTTACTTAATATTTTTATAAAATAAAATAATTCAGTTAATATTATTAATATTTTTTCTGGGGATTGGGGATTGGGGATTGGGGATTGGGCCCAATCCCCAATCCCCAATCCCCAATCCCCAATCCCCAATCCCCATCAAAAGAATAATTTTATAATTTTAATTTTATATGAATATATTATTTTGTAAATTATTTATAAATAAATTTCACAAAATATCAAATCAATAACTCAAAATTAATTGTGAAAATATTTTTAAATTAAGCCCCTTTAGTGCCAACTTTCTTTAATTTCTTTTTCATTTCAGCTAAAAAGTTTTCTCCTGAATTAATATTTACGTTGTGAGATTGGCTTAAATCATTAATTTTTTTAAGTTTATAATTAATTTTCATTTCTGGTTTAGGAGGTTTCACCAAGACATTTTTATCTAACTTTTTTAAATTGGTATTAATTTCATCTTTTGTGGGAATAGGTCTTTTAGATTCCATTACCTTTTTTAATTCGATGTTAAAATCTGTTGGTTTTATATTTATTTGTTTTTCTTTTTCTTTTATATTTTGTTTCTTTGGTTTTTCGGGTAAAGTTACTTTATTATTTGTTATAATTTCTTTTGGTTCTTCTTTTTCTTCTTCTTTATCATCTATATATTTTTTCCCTAAATTAAATCCATTTACTTTAACTTCAACTTCATTTTGAATTTCCTCATTATTATCCTGATTAATTTCCTCTTCTGCTATATTTTCTTTTTCTTCTATTTTTTCTTCTTGATTTTCTTCATTAAACTCCAATTCTTCTTCTTTCTTATTATCATCTTCTTTTTCCTCTTTATTTTCTTCAGGATTTTCTATATTTTGTTCCCCTTCATTATCATTAACATTATCATCTTCTTTTTGTTCAATTTCTTCCTCGATGTTTTCTTCAGCATTATTTTCATCATTTTGGTTTTCTTCCATTTTTTCACTTTTCTCATTTTGTTCATTTTCTATATTATTATCTATATCATCTTTTTCTTCTTCATTATTCTCTTCTTCTTTTTCTTCCTCTTCTACTTCTTTATCATTTTCTTGTATAACATTATCAACTTCTATTTTATTTAAAATTTTATTTTCTTTATTAACTTTTTTTTCCACAATGAATTCCATATTTATTTCATTATTGATTTCCAAATCTTCATTATGTATAATTTTTTGTTTACTTTTATTAACGAATCTTTCATATATTGTTTTCGAATATTTTTCTATCTTATTCAAATTTTCAGAATAATATTTATCTTCATATTTAATTTCAAAAATTTCTTTTGCCCTATTTTTATACTTAATTTTCCTTAATTCAACAATATCTTTCAAATAAGGCAGAATTATTTCATAATCTAATTTATGTATTTTGCAATACCATATAAAATTCCAAAACAGTGGCATAAACTGTGACTTGAAATCAGTTACTATTAAATTCGTTCCATAATTTTTTATCACGGCATTTTTTAAATTTATTTTTAAATTATAAGGTGAATGTATCACTATTTCATCTAAGGAAGAAGTCTTATAAGTTTTATCCCTTAATAATTCAACTCCGAATCTTACTTTTATTTTAGGTAAATTATATTCACCACATTTACAAGGGACCCACAAAATATCGTTTTTGACATCGGTGAAATCTTTGCATATATTTAATAAGTTGATATGTTCTCCACATTCTATACATGAAAAATTAGTATAAAATTTTAATTTCTGGCTTATTTCTAAATAATCCTCTATTGAAGAAAATGTCCTTTTTAAATTCGGATTTTTATTTATATTACAATTTTTGTATTTTATCTCATTATCATCTAATTTTAATTGGGATGATTTCACTTGGGATTCTTTTATAATTCTTAATTGAATTTTATCAATAACTGATGATATTATATTATAAATAAAAGAACTTGGATTGATATTTAAATCAATGAGTTTACGATATAATTTTAGTATCATTTCATTTTCGGAACTTTTACTTAAAGCATCGAATAATAAATTTAGAATATTCATTTCATGGTGAATTACTTTATTTAATACATCAATCATCTGGTTGAAACGAAAGGGCTTTTCTTTTTTGTCAAAGTACCAAAAAGTGAAAGCCCAAACTTCAAGCCAAGATAAATATAAGTAATTTATCATTTCTAAAGAACGATTTATTGTTTGTCCAAGAGAAGATTTTGATATGACATCTACATTAATAGCTTCAATTTCCTCTGAATAATCAGGAGGAAGGCAGTATTCATTTGCATTATCATTATTGAAATAAATATCAAAATATAATTCAGGGAATAATTTATATTTAAAAGTAATGGGTTCTTCTTTGTTATCTCTTTCTTTTCTTGTTAAATTTTTTTGTATTATTTGTCCTTTTTTCTTTAATTTATCCATATTCTTCATAATATCTTTTATTTCCATCTCTGTTAATTTTCTCGCTCCTTGAACTTCATAGGTATTTTTTATCAAATATTCAGTGCTATCAGAAAAATCAGTCGGGTCTTTTCCAAAAAATTTAGTTTTATTCTTAATTTTAGTCAAAGTATCATTTACTAATAAGACATCAATAATTTCTTGATTGTTTTTTGGAATCATTCTTTTATAAATAAAATCAGAGAATAATTGTGAGTCTTTCACAAATTTGGTATAAAAAGGAGCATCACAAGTTGGATGATATTTGATAAATTCTTCACATTTAAATAAAGTTTCTATACTAGTGACAACATCTTGTGTGTGTTTGAAATAATTTATATTTAAATAATCTTCATAATTTTTTATTAATTCGCACATGAAATTAAAAAAAGTATTTTGATAAGAGACATTAAACTTTTTTTCATCATAGTCTTCTTTATCTTCATATTTTATTTCATTTTCTTCTTCGTTGTCTTCTTCTTGTTCTTGATTTTCATCTTCCTCTTTGTCTTCGTTTTTATAATTTTTTTCGATGCTTTTAATATCTTTTATTAAATTATTAATTAACTTGGAAGGAAACTCAGGGAAAGTTTCTTCCGATAATAATTCGGATTTATTCTTGTCAAGATCAACTACCAATAAATCAGTATCTTGAATTGAAATATCATTTTTCTGAAAAAAATCGGAATTATAAGATTCATTAATACCTAAAAAATAAGGAGAAATGCTTTCTAATATATTATAATTTTTTTTATTTAAATAAGAAGCAACTTGATAAGAATATTTAAAAGGAAACATAAGAAATAAAAAAGCCAAAATAGTTTCAGTTAATTTATTTATATTTTTCGAAAATAATATAACTTTGGTTCCAAATATTAAATGCTTAATGACATCAATCTGAATATCTAAATTTATATTTTTATAAAAATTCCTTAAATCAATTTCAGACAAAAGTAATTTATTATTTTCAGTTTGTGTTAAATTCTTCAACGAATTAAATAAAGTGAATTTAATATTATAAAGACCTCTCGGTGGAGCAGGTACTTCAATTAAAAGATTTGTTATTACTTTTTCGATAGGCAAATTTTGATATGATAAAGAATACCTATATATTAAAGTTAGTATTTCTTGAAATAATTTTATATTTGGATGAATAGATACAATGCATATACATTTTGGTATGAAATAGCATTTGTATTTATAAACATTGGAAATTTTATTTAAGGATTTAACTTCAGGATTTCCAACTTTTGTGGAGGTTCTTTCGTATTTATAAGCATTTTCTACGACAACTTCAGAAGTTGAACGCGTCAAATCTGATTTTGCCTTTTTATTTATAATAGTATTATTTTGATTTTGATCTAAATCTTCATCAGAATTATTAAATGAATCTAATTCTTCATCATTTAAATTAGATTTACCCTTTTTTTTACTTCCAAAATATTCATCAGATAATTCCTTATATTGAGCTAAACTTTCATAAAATAATAGACAAGTCAAATACTTATGAGGATATTCAGAAGAAAAAAGATTATTATCTAAAATAATCGAAAATTTTTTTTCATTTATTTTTCCAGAGTCGTTATAATAAGGTTTAAACCCATAAGGAAAACAATATGATAAAATTTCATTATCTATAGTATCATTACTATTATCAAATTCAGGAAATTTAGTTATCATTTTTAACTTTATTATCTTTGATAAATTTTTTAAATTTGTGTTTTTATCACTGGATAATTTAAATAAATTTTTTTCTGTGAAACAAATGGAAGGATCACAACCACAAACTAAAAAATAATCGAATAAATTATTTCCAGTTTCTAATTGATTTTTTAATTTGAGAATATTATCAGGTAAATTTTTTTTCTTTGACATTATTATTTTATTTTATCTTTAATTCAATTTTTATTATTTAAGCATTACAATTTTATATAAATATTTATTAAATATAATATTTAATTTTTGAAGTTAGTATTATGGGGATTGGGGATTGGGGATTGGGGATTGGGGATTGGGGATTGGGCCCAATCCCCAATCCCCAATCCCCAATCCCCAATCCCCAATCCCCAATCCCCATTAAATGAAATATGTTTATTTATTAATAATTGGTTATTACTTTAAATGAATAAAAATAAATAATGACAGAAAATGAAATAAAAAATGAGAATGAAACAACGGATGTATATAATACTAGTAATATTGTTAAAATATTTGAAAATCAGAGAATAACTTTAAATAAAGATATTATATTTTTAAAAGAAGATATATTGAAAGATTTTAAAAGAATAGAAAACAATCTTAATATGAAATATGAGAAACAAAATTCAAGTACAGTAAATAAACTTTATAAATTTGAAAGTATTATAGAAGCCATGAAAACAAAAATTGATGATTTATCTTCTATAATTTCTACAGATAAAAATATTCAACAAAAAGTTTTACAATTAACAGAATTTAAAAGAACAACAACAAATAAATTGATGAATCAAGAAATATCAATAAAAGTAAATTCTTCTGAATTAAAGGAAGCTATTAACAAGTATGATAAAATATTAACTGACAGTGTTATCTATCCAGGTATTATCGGGAATAATGCCCAATTTAAAGATTTTCACGAAATGATTGATTATATATTATACGGAATTTCTCAATTTAATTCCTTTAAAGATAAAAACGCAGTAGATTTTAAGGATTATGCTGTGAAAATAGAAAATATATACAAATCATTAAAAGCACAGGTAGATTCCATTATATCTTCTTGTAATACTTTTAGTACTAAGCAATTAAATGCACTTGAAACCAAAATAGAAAAAAAATTAAGTGCAGAAGAATTAAAGATTTATGATATTAACAAAGAAAATGAAGAAATGAAAAGGAATTTAGAAGAAAAAATGAAGGAATTTAATGATGTAATAAGAAACATAAATAAAACAAAAGATGATTTAAATAAAAAATTTGAAGAAGAAATGATAATAATAGAAGAATTTAAAGATGCCATCAATAAAGAATTAGAATTAACTAATAAAAGATTGAAGTCTTTATATCACAAATTAAAGAAGGATGGCTGGAGAAATAAAGATGTATTGTTAAATAGTTATTCCCTTAATAACCAAAATAGTGGCATTAATTTAAAAAAGTCTCAATTAGGAACAAGTCTTGTTAAGAAATATATAGATGGAGAAATAAGTTTTGTTGAAATAGAGAATCCTGAGGTGAAGAAAAAAATATTAAAAAAAAGTAAAGAAGAGAAAAATACAAAAAAGAGGATGACTTTAGGACCGGATAAATTAGATGATGTTTTAAATAATAACTTTTTACATAAAAATTCAGAGATAGAAAATGCAGTCAATTCCAATAAAAGTGCTAACAGAAGAGATGATGACGATATGACTTATTCTTCCTTTGATAAAAGTGAATATGAAAAGATAAGGGTTAAAAATAATAGAGAATCAAGAAATATGAATCAAAATAAAAATGGAATAAAAATACCTAATTTATTAAACGATGAAGAATATAAAAGTAATGACTTATATTCAACAAAGCAAAAAGCTTATCAAATATTAATGCTCAAAAGTCAAAAAGAAAAGTCTTTGAAAAAATCTAGTAACCGTTATAACGACTATAATGAAAATAAAAATAATTTTTTTGAAAATAATAATATTAATGAAGATAAAAATTCTATATTCACAAAATTGAAAAGTATTGGAAATAATACAAATATGTTCGATTATAATAACAAAAAAAGAAATATAAAAAGGAATAATGCCAGTGTTGAATTTTATGAAAAAATAAATAATAATAAGAAATATAATTATTATAGTATTTTTGATAATTATAATGATATCAAAATAAAAAATCCTAAAAATAAATTGAATGTAATTGAAGTTAACTTTGATAAAAAATTTCAACCTGTTAAAGAAAAAGATGATCTCCAAGAATTAATAAAAAAAATAAAAGAAAATAGACACTATACTTCAGAAAGAAAAAATAATTTCAAAAGAAAAAATAGAATAATAAAATTAAGTAAATCAGACGCTAGCACCAATAATTTAGAATTATTTTATAAAAATAATATAGTTAAACAAGAAGTTAACAATTATAAATCCCATGAGCATATAAATAATTTTAATTCCACAAAAAACTCATTTCAAAATAAAAGATTGTATTCATCTAAATATAGTTAAATAAATAATATTATTTTATAATGTTTATTTTTGT
>NBJL03001562.1:4459-17385 GCA_002087855.3 Entodinium caudatum | reverse complement strand
AAAATATAAATATTAAATTATTAGAAATTATTGGGAAATATTTATCCAATATATTTTCATCATTATTATTTTCTTCATTTAATATATTAAATTCATTGGATAATTCTTTTTTTATTGAAGATGGCAAATAATTGATGAACTGAATTAAGTTATCTTTTTTTTTATTTCTTGAATAATACTCTAATATTCTTGGTATAAACCAATAATCATTATCTTTATTAATTTGAGATAGCATTTCTTTCGCCTTTTCAATTTCTTCATCTTTATATTCCAAATATTGAAATAATTTGAAAAAATCTTTTTTATAATTTTCCATTTTTTCAATAGGATACCATTTTTCTTCATTAAATATTCCAATAATTTTTATATAATTATTGTGTTTGTTTAAATTTTTATATTCAATTTTTTCAAATTTTTTTCCTTCATCAAAAAAGCAAAGTAAAGAAAAATCATAATTTGATTCAAATTTTGGATTTGTATAATTATAGTTATCATCTTCTAATGAATACAAATTATTAGCAAAAGGAATATAGCAATTAAATGGTGTTATATATAGTGAATTTTTTTCGATATCATTGGTTTCAATAAATGTATTATCACCAGGATTATATTTATATTTAGGTAAATCTAATAAATCTTTTAACAAGTTTGTCTTCCTTTTAATAACTTTTGGATATATATTAATTTTTTTAGTAACTTGATAGCTTGTAAAACTCAAATAAAAATCTTTATAATAACCTGATGGCTTTTCTAGTATAATAAATTTAAAAGAAAATAAAACTGCATTTTCTTGTTTTATTGCATCTGAAAAGGAAATGTCCAAAAGTTTAAATTCTGGAGGTAATTTTTCTGTTACACCATATTCAAGTTTAATAGGGGAATTTTCTGCTTTAAAATATAAAATATAATTATATGGAATTTTTTCTTCATTTATATATATTGTTACTTCTTCTTCAGTAAATTTTTTTTTCGAGTATGAATAACATTTAAAACTGAAATCAAAAGGATAAATTAAAGAATTGAATTTAACGTTTATAAAAAATGTTGAAGAGAAATATATTTTTAAGATAAAGTTTATTATATTATTTTTATCTTTTTCATATTTAGGTATCTCAAGAATTAATTTATTACCTTGTATATTTAATATTGGCTTTTTAGAATTATTCTTTTCTAAAGATTCAACCGAATAATCAAATTTAACATTATCATTTTTAAGTTGTTTGCTATATTTTGATTTATATAAATTATTAAACAAAAAAGTAATTATATAATTAGAATATACAATGGGGGACTTAAAATTAAATTCATTTTTTTCAGAATCATAATTTAATTTAAAATCTTTCACAGAAAATAAAATAGCTAAAGGAACAATATTAAAACTAAGATCAAACGGAATTATTAACTTATTATAATTTTTTGAACATAATTCTAATTCAAATTTAATATTTTCTTTAATTAATGCATCGGTTTTTAAATTTTGAATATTTACATATATTTTTAAATTATTTTCATAATCTATTTCATCTACAGAAATAATATTATTATTACAATTTATTATATTTGCTTTTAATTCATTTTCTTTTATATTTAATAATTTGATACTTAAAGGTGATAAAAGAATAGAAGAAATAAAAGTGCCTAAAAACATTTGGAACGATTTAGAAGAAAATGTAATATTCCTTCCGTTATCACTTATCATTGGATAATTAAGATAAGATAAATTTGAAATATAAATTCTCTTTTGTTTGACTGGTTCTTTATATAACAATAAATGTTGATTATGATCAACATTAAATATTTTATCTTCTTCAATTTTCTTATTTAAGATTATGACTTCTTTTACATCTTTAAAATTTAAAAATAAATTTTGATGGCCAATTTGTATTAAATTTTTTAAATTTTTAATATTTATTTCTAAATCATTGTCATTTTCTTTTCCATTTGAAGTTTTCAAATTTAAATATTTTTCAATATAATCAAAATAATTAATCAACTTAATTATTTTTCTTTGTAATTTTTCATTATATTCATTTATATTCTGGAGTAATTTTTCCAAATTATCAATATTAATATTTTTAATAATATCTAAATTTTCTCTATTAAATTTTTCTCCATTAAAAGTAATTTCGGGCTCATTTAAATTTATAGAATTTTTAATATTTTCTATTTCTATTAGTCTTACTTTTGTGTTAAAACTCATTTCTTTATCAAAAATATCAATTTCAGCCTTATATATAATAATTTTATCTTTAATATTTACTTTTTTTGAATAATCATCTTTTACAAAAATAATAAAATTTTTTATATCTCCTTCATCAAAAACTGAGGATTGCAAAAATATTTTTTTGTGTTTATTATCAAATTCTATTTTTTCAAAATTTTTGCTATTTTTGTTTTTTATTTGAATTATGTAATTAGCTTCTTTTAAATCAGCTTTTATTTTTAGTATATAAAAAATAGTCTCTTTTTTAGATTTATAATTGAAATACTTTTTTTGTTTCATTGAATTATTTAAATTTTTTATTTTTTCTTTTAAAACATCTTGCTTTAGCAATTCTGTATCTTTTATGGAGGATAAGCTATCAATTATATCATTTCTTGCTTTCTTATTATAATTATCAAGTTCTTCTAATTGCTTTTGGATTATTTTAGTTTTATTTTCAACAAAATCTTTATGATATTCTTTTGTTTTGTCAATAACTTTATTATTTATTTTATTTATAAGCTCAGGTGCTTCTTTCTCAATTCTTCTTAATGCATTAATAGTTTCTTTAACATTTTTATTAATTTCTTTTTCTAAAATACTTTTTTGCTTTATTTCTTTAATTTTTTTAATTATTTCTTCTTTAGGTTTATTTATGAATAACATCAATTCATCATTAGTATATATATCTTTATCAAAAAATTCATCTATTTGATTATCAAATATTAAATTAAATACTTTTTTAATATATCTTACTATTACTTGATTTTTAAATTCTTTTTCATCATTATTTGAATCTGCAAAAAGAGTTGCAAAAAATTCGTAAAAATGTCTCAAAGTCGGATTATTTATTTTCAATTCTGATGGAATATCATGTAAAACTAAATTTAACCAATTAACATTTACAGGTTTTTTATTTTTAATTAGATCAATAATTTTTTTCTTTATAAATTCTTCAATAATTTTCTTAGGAAAGTTAATTGTTTCATCATTTTCCAATTCTTTCCCTACATTAACTGAAAAATACTTTATTTCAACATTTTTTTTATCATAACAATTATACTTAAAAGTTTGTATATTACTTATAACTCTTAATTGAAAATACCAAAATGAAATTTGATTATCTTTGGTTATGAAACAACCTTTAGCAGTTTTTTTAGTCATTAAATCAATATAAAAAGGATAAAATTTAGCTAGCCAAAATGCCATTCCTGGAAAATTCGACATCAAATTATTATTCCAATTTTGATTTTTAAAAAAATCAATATCTTGATAAGTTAATTTAATATTAGAATCAGATTGTTCAAGAACAGCTACTAATGTATAGCAATTTAAAATACCTCCAATTATTTCTTTGTGTATTTCCTCTTTTTCATAAGGCATATTATTTTTTTTTAATTCATGAATCTGAGTTTTTATTATATTCCTTTCCTCCTCTAATATTGTTTCAAAATCCATATAAGATAATTTATTGTAAATTTCATTACATTTATCGGCTAATATCATTTGGATTAAAGAGTGAGATATTGAATTTATTATTTTTTGAAATGAATCTTTTTCAAATTCTATTTGATCAAATCTTATTAAAGCTTTATATAAAATAGACTTCACACCTTCACTTGTTGAATTTTTAAATAGAAAACCATTTGAACCAATTGTAATAAATTGACCATTTTCCCTTTCTTCATTATATGCTATTAAAAATAAATATAAAAAATCTTTTGGTTCAAATTTTGGGATTATAAGATAATCTTCCAAATCAGTTTTAGTTGTTTTACTCCATTTCAGTATATCTTCATTAAAAAATTCATTTCCTTTTCCTCCTATTTGATTGTTTATTATATTACCTAATTTTAAAAAAGTTGTAAATAATAATTTAATTCCTTCTTTATTTTTTCCAATTTTAATTATATTATACAATATTAAAGACCTTAAAATACCAAAAACTTTATCCTTGAAAATATATAAATATTCCCCTTTTTCGAGTATATATTTGCCTAAAATATCAGAAATAATTTCTAGTTCTTTGTCTAATTTCAATATATCTGATAAAATATTTTGTGATTTTCCAAAAATATTAGTTAATTGCTTATGCTGATTAGAATACGTTTTAAGAATTTCTAAACATATTATATATACATCTTTTTCATTAGGATCATCTATTTTATCAAAAGGAAATAATATTTGATTTTCGGATAAATTTCCTTTTATATTTTGAAAAAAATTATCAATATGTTCTTCACAAGTTTCATATACTTCTTTTGTTGGATTAATTAATTTACTTTGCAATAATTTAATTAATTTATCCTTTGTTTTATTATCTTTTTCTTCGAATTCAAAATTATTTACCTTTGAAATAAGTTCATTTAATTTATTTTTATATTTTTCTGCTTGGTCAGCATTTTCAATGTATTCTTTTAAATTATAATATTGATTAGTTAAGCAAGATATAGAATTTTCTTTGGACCAAAAATTTTGGTATGGAAATTTTAATTTGTTATAGCATTTTATTTCATTATAAATTTGAGTACAAAAATTTTTTTTATCTTTATTATCTATATCTAAATAATTAAAAAATCCTGCTTGAATTTTATATAAGAAAGAATTTGAATTTCCATAACTTATACCAAAATTTTTTAATTCCAAAAAATTTTTTGTAAAAGAAATTGCTTTTGAAACATTTCTTATGTCAATATTTTTATATAAATTTTGAATTCCATTTAATAATTCTTTTTCAAAAGATAAACAATAAAACGGTGTAATTAATTCGAGTTTATCATCACTATAAAATAAAACTAAATACCAAATTTTCATGATTAAATTATCTTCTCTTGAATCTAAGTCTTCATTTGGATTAGATAATAAATTTGTGATTCGATAAGATCTTTTATATTCTTTAATTTCATTTTGAAATTCATTGCTTATTTTATCAATCATTCTTTTTTTATTATCTCTCACATCTTTAAAAATTTCCAGTAATTTTAGTTTATCATTGTTTATTATTTTTGTATCTAAAATTTGAGAACATATTTTATAGAACCAATTACTTATATTTATTTTTTCCTCTTCATCATCAATATCATCATTATCTATTGTATTGAATATTATTTTTTCTGGTTCGAATTGTATATTTGATATTTTATTTTTATAGAAATAAAAATCTTTGGTAATATTCATTTCTATATAAAGATTCTTGAAACAATCTATATCTTCGATTGCATTTCTTTTAAAATTGAACTTAATTATATCAGCATCAAACCCAAATTGACAATCAATTTGATTTTCTATTATTTTATAAATTAAATATATTATATTAAACATTCTAATTTTTTTTGTATTATTCTCTTTTTTTTCTAAAATTATTTGATTAAAAGGAAATAATTGACTTATGTTTATTTGAGCATCAATAATTAATTTATTCATTATTTTTAAATGTGCATATAAGTCATTACTATCAAAATTTTTTAATAATCTATTAATTGAATCAATGTATTCTATTAATTCATCTGGTATATAAGTATAATTATCTGTTAATTTAGATTGCTTGAATTCATTTTGTAATCTATATACTAAATTAAATTGACCCAATTCTTTTGTTAATATAGATTTACTTTTAAGTTCATCTCTATCATCTAAAGTAAAATCCAATATATTATATTTAGGATTGTTATCAATATAATCAAGGATATTTTTGATTAAATTTCCTATTATTTTTAAATTAAAATAAGGAAAATATTTATATTTAATTTTTATAGAATCTCCAATAAAATCATTAAATAAATCTAAAGTTTCATTAATATAATACAAAGTTATATCTAAATCATTAATTTCAACTTTTGTTAATAATTTTAAAAATTCAGTAAATTCGAAATGATAACCATATATTAATTTTTTTGATACTTTTTGAAAATTTCTCAATATTTTTAGAAGTTCTGAATATTTTATATATATATTTTTTTCTCCTGTATCAAAATTAAATGTTTTTTGAAGATTATTTTTGATTATATCTTTAACTTCAATAATATTTTTTACATCATTTTTATTATTGATAGAATTTATATAATTTAGATATAATGCATTAATTAAATGATTGCATAAATCATCTTCGTTTTTACTTTTAGATATTTCTTCACTTATAAATTTAATAATTCTTCCTGTGAATTCAACTCCACCAGAAAAAAAATCTGGATTTTGCAAAAATTTTTCATTCATTTCTTTGTGTATATTAGCTATTTTAGAAGATATATCTTGACATAATATATCATTTATATTATTTGAATTTTTCAAAAATCCATAAATTATTTGAGCTGAACTTTCTATATCTGCGTCCATTGGTGCCAAAGTGAAAGTAATGCATTTATTTAAAAATATTTCACTTAATTGATTTGTATTAGATTTATTTAAAGGATTATAATTTATAAATAAATGAAAATTTTTATGAATTTTCCTTTCCAAAGAATTATTTGAAAAAATAATATTTTCACCTGCTTCAGTTAAATCTAATTCAGGATTCTCTTCACATAATCCTATTAATTTATCTGATATAACTGGATTTGCTGATTCTATCCCATCTATCAAAACCCAATATCCATCTTCCAAAGCTTTTATAAACATCGATTCGTTTTTTTTAAATCTTTTATAAGGCTGAATTAAGTCTTCTAATTCATTCGCAATATTATTAAATTGAATATATTCTTCTTTTTCTATTTTTGTTTCTTTCTTATTAATATATTCTCGAATTTTTTTAATTAAATCATTAAATTGTTTTACATTCCATCTCTTATCAATGCTTTTATCATTAAAATTCTGAAAACTAAAATTATCATTAATATATTCTTGAAGAATTGCATTTTTTGCTAATATTTCAAAATATTTAAAAATTAATGCCTCTTCATCTTTTTCTAAATGATTTAATAATGTTGATTGTCCAGTAAATATGGATAATCCAGTTTCCTTATTAATCTGATAAATTATTAATTTTTGGCCTAACATTTCAGCAAATAATCTTATTAAATGGGTTTTTCCAGAGGCTGTATCTCCTTGAATAACGCAGGCTCTTTTACATAAAATAGATAAAGCTAAAAATAATAAACATTGTTTTTGTCTGATATTTAAAGTATTTATTTTTTTAGATGTTTCTTCTTCATTGACTTTTCCATAATATAATAATTTTATTTCGTTTTTAATTTCTTTATTTTTAAAACTTATTGACAAGTAATTATCCTTATTTTTAATAATTGGATTCACTTTCAAAGATAATAATGATAATTCATTTATTATATCTTTAATAAATTCATTTTGAATAAATCTATAAGCGAATAATATTTGCAGAATGATTTGTTTATCTAAAGAATTTTTTGTATATCTTCTAAATAAAATATATTTTGTAATATCATTTAAACTAAAATAAGAAATATTCCCTTTTGTATAAGAAAATTCTCTTGATTTATTAAAACATTTCGCAAAATCTTCTGCTTCATCTAATAAATTAAATGATTTAAACCTTTTATAAATTATAGCTCCTATTTCTTTTGAAGATAATTTTGGAAGAATATAATAAAATACACAATTTATTAAAGATACTGGTAATTTGTCTTTCATAGCAATGTTACTTTGACTATTAATAATTCCTATTAAATTAACTTTACTTTTTGCTTCACTTTTTCCATCTGGCCTTAAAATATTTAATTGCTTTTTATTAAATATGGAACATAAAGATTCCATTAATCCTGAAGATGCCTTATTTAAATTGTGAAATACTATAATTATATTATTTTCTCCATTTTTTCCTAAGCCTTCTTTTCCAACTAATATTTTTAATATTTTTGTCTCACAAAATTTTATTTTTATTTGTCCATTTTTTCTTATTATTTGATTTCTTCCTAATAAATCTTCAATTTTAGTCGATTGCGTTATTATAAAATTAATAATTCTATAATTTAATTTATAAGCAACATAATTAATTGCAGTTTGCTTTCCTAAGCCAGAGCCTCCTTCTAGAATAACAGGAGTATTTGTTGCTATTCCTAAATGAATGTAATCTACCATTTCTGTAAAAGTTTTTGTAAAAGCAAGATTATTTATTTCATCAAATTTTATTTTTTCTCCTAATCCGCATTTAATTTGTAATTGATTATATTTGCTTTCAATAACTTTATTTCCATTTATTTTTTTTAAAAGTAAAGGCTCTTCATCTATATCTTCTCCAGATATTTTTACTCCTTTAAATTTTGGTAAATAGGATTGAAGTTTGTCTTCTATATCATAATATATACTTTCCGGATTCGATTTTATTTTATAAGATAATCCATAAGATATTCTATATAAAATAAAAGATAATATATTTACTCTGTTTAATTTTTCCTCTAAAGGGAGCATTTCCTTTTGATAAGATATAGATAAAGCATTTAACATTAATGATAAAGAATTATTTTTTATGTTCTTTGAAAATTTTATTATTTCATCAATAACATTTTTTTCTTTAAAATTTAAATTATTGTCTGATAAGAAACTTTTTAATACGTCTTTTTGCTCTTCTGATTTATATTTATCCGAACAAATTATAGTAAATCTTGATAATACTGCTTCGGATAATTTGTTTTGCTCTCCTAAAGAGCATGTTGCAAATATTCTAAAATTTTCTCCTAAATTTGAAAATTCTTTATACCCTTCTTCTGTAAAAGTATCATGAATGTCTTCATTTAAAGTTAAATTATGTTTTCCTGAAAATAATTCATTGAATCTTTCGAGAACAACAGTGGGTAAATTTGATAAATATTTTAATATTAAAGATTTGCCAGAAAGAATTGAATTCAGTATTAATCCAGGCTTAAATTCAAGATTAATATTATTTAATCTTTTTTTTTCTCCATTTTTATTATTAAATAATTTTTGTTTTAATATTTTCAGAGTTTTAATAAATTTTTTGATAATTATATCTTTTTTAGCAATTTGGTCATCAATTTTTTTTCTTAAACTTTCAACTTCTTCTGATAATTTTTTATCATTAGTTTCTTTATAATTTGCCCAATTTTGAACCATCTTTATTTCTTTATCAATTACAGGAATATCAAGAATATTGTAAATTTGTTTCAAGTAAAAAACTTTTGCCTCAGTATCTGATAAAAAAATAGTTGAGCCTAATAATTGTCCAATATTTGTTTCTGCATTTAATTGGATAGGCTTGACATCAGGTAATAATAATTGGGCTAAATATGTTTTATACCCTGATTCACCTATTATTAAAATTGGTTCTTCATCATGAGCAAGTAAAACCTGGAATAAATCGTTATATATAGAATTAATTATTGTATTATTTTTATTAAAATGTTGGATATATTTCAAAGAAATGCCACATTTTCCTTTGTGTAAAAATTTCCCTCTTATCTCGACCTCATCATTAAAAATTGATTCAATATCTTTAAGTGAAATTTTATTTTTTGGAAATATTTTTGTTATAATGTTAAAAATTGTTTTTACTAAATTACTCCTTGTTGATTTATCTTTAATATCTTTTTTATATATTCCCGCTAATGTATAAAAAACAATATTATCAATAAAATTGATGTTATAATAATTTTCTTTGTACATTTCAGATGATTGATATTGTATTCTTTTTAACACTTTAGTTACATCTCTTATTGACCAATTAGGGATATATGATAATTTTAATTTATTGATTTCTTCCATATACATGGCAATACTTTCTCCTTCTTCGATTAATTTTTTTTCTTTTTTTTGATCATATTTTATATATAATTCTAGATTAATTTTGCTACATATTTTTTTAATATCTTCCATTGGTGGTTCAGGATAAGAAATACACTTTAGTTTTTTAGCTAATAATTTAGGCAAAGAATTTCTTCCTGCTGTAGTAAAATCATTTTGACATGCTATAAAAAAAAATTTTTGATTTATTTTAATTTTTTTTTTAATTCCTGGAATGTGTATTTTGAAATTATAATTTGAATCTAAAGAAGGTACTAGTGATTTCATTACTATTTCAGGACTTAAATTCATTTCATCTGCAATAAAAGTTGTTCCTTTTTCCATTGCATTTATTAAAGAGCCATTAATGAATTGGATTTCATTATTTTTCATTGTGATGTTTCCATAAAAGTGACTCGGTTTTGTGTTAGAATGGAAAGAGTGCATATAAAAATCCTCAGATAACTCCAAACTTTTTTTTCTGATTCTTGAAAATTCTCTGGCACATGATGTTTTACCCACACCGGTTCTTCCGATTACACAAACGTGCAAATTAATCATTGATAGGGCGAATAATTTTGCCATGAAAGATTTAAGTTTTGGAGAATCTTGAAAAAAATATTTATTATCATTAGATGCATCTGAACCATATTTTAAATATTTTTCATATATAATTTCCTCTATATCTTCCATATTATTATCATTATTTTTCTCAAATTTGGAAGATATTATAAGGTTATAAGCATAATTAATAATGGTATCTAATTTTATTTCTTTATTTGGAGATAATTCATGGAGAAATATATATACTGCTCTACAAAATAGACTTAATTTTGAAATGGATAATTTATCATCTAGAATTTCAATCAAAATTTTTGAATAAATTTTTTTATTTAATTTTTCATTTTTTTCATATTTCAAATCCATTTGTGTTTTTTCGGTTTCAGTTTCATTTTCTTTAATACCTAACATTTTCATATATTTAAGGTCTGATTGATCTATTTTAATATTTTCTTCTTTTTTTGGTTGTTTATTCGATAAATAATTGAAATTATGTTGTTTCATAATTGTATCAATAAGATTTAAAAAGTCAGATTTTGCATCATTTATATATTTTGGAGAACTAATTGATTTTATTTGATCTTCTAAAGTGATTATATCAAATCTATTTAAAAAAGCAGGAGACATTTTTGAAATACTGCTATAATTACCTACACATAGTAATCTAAAATTTTTATTAATTTTTACCTCATTTTTTTGTGGACATTCTGGTATTTCGAAAATTAATTCTTTTTCAACATTTAATTTTTTATCAAGTAAACCATTTAATCTTTCAGTTATAGTTGCTGGAGCTTCTTCAATGTTATCTAAAACACAGCATTTTCCATTAATTATAGAATGAGTCAAAAAACCATCCTCCCATTTCATTAATTGTGAATTATCTTTTGAAGAATTTAATGTGGGATATTGATTTCCAATTAAATCAGAACATTTAAGTTCTTCAGTACATTGACAATAACAAATTCCTTCATCACCAATATCACAATTATTAATTTTATCTCTTTCTTCTGCTATACATTTCGCTATATAACTTTTTCCTGTTTCTTCATCTCCTACAATCATTACATGTCTATTATTATTAAAAGATATTTTTACTGCTTTTAATACATTTTCTAAAGCAGGTGTTATATTTAAAAATTCATTATTAAATGACAATTTTGAAATTGTTACATCTTTAATGAGATTTGGATATTTATTTAAAAATTTATTTAACTTTGTATATTCTTCAGATTTATATCTTGAACCATAGATACATAAGATTGCTTCTTTTATGTTTTCTCCGTTTTTTATTGCATTAATTGTTGCTTCTATTTCCCTAACAGTAAAACAAAGTATGTCATTTTTTCTTTCTTCTAAGTTTGACCAATCATCATGAAAATCAACTAATTCTT
Source organism: Entodinium caudatum (assembly GCA_002087855.3). Classification (NCBI taxonomy): domain Eukaryota; phylum Ciliophora; class Litostomatea; order Entodiniomorphida; family Ophryoscolecidae; genus Entodinium; species Entodinium caudatum. The sequence goes on along the minus strand of NBJL03001562.1, from coordinate 5,523 downwards.
TTAAAACCTTTTCAGGAATATTATTATTTTTTCCGAGTCCCAAGGCTATTTGATATAATTCTTTTTTTTGAAAGCTATCAAAATTAATAACGTGAAATCTTGAAAGAAATTTTTTTCCTAAATCTTGTCTTTTATTAGCAAAAAGACCTTTATTAGGATTTTGTGTTGCTATTAAATTAAATCCTTTTCCCATTTTTATTTCTTGCCAAGGCATTCCTGGTATTTCACAACTAATTTTATGACTGTCTAAGCATTCTTCGAAAGACTGTAAAACTTGATTCGATGCAAGATTAATTTCATCTAAAAGCAAAGTATATCCATTTTTAAATGCTTCTATGAAGACACCTTCTTGGAAAGATATACCTGAAAAAGAATCAGGATCACCAGCATATCTACCGAATAAATCTGCTGTTTTTGTTTCTGAACTAAGATTAAATCTTTTGAGTTTTAATCCCATTTCTTCACATAATATTTCTACTGATTTTGTTTTTGCTGTTCCGGTAGGACCTTCTAATAAAACAGGATAATTGTGTGAAATATAATATTTTATTTCTTTCAATTTTTTTATAGCATTATCTGTAAAAATAAAATTCTTTGTTGAGACATTTAATTCATTTATATTCAATGGAATTTCAAAGTCCTTATCTAATAAGTCTGAAATTTTTTTATTAATATTTTGAAACTCTGTTGACCTCCTATAATTTTCATCGAGCTCTTTACATTCAAGTAAAGGCTTAAGATTTTTTAATCTATTATTTATATTATCCTTTGGGGTTTTTATTATTTGCTCCATTATATTATTTATCTGGTTTTGCTGAATTAATAACTTTCGTTTTCTATTTTTGATAACTATTTTTAAAATTTATTCTTTTAACTATTTTTAATGTATACTCTTGTTAACTATTTGTAAAATTTATTCTTTTAACTATCTTTAATATATTCTTGTTAACTATTGTTAAAATTTATTCTTTTAACTATCTTTAAAATATCATTTTGGTTTTATATTTTTATAGTCTTTTTAAACAATCTATTTTATTTTTGAAGATTAAAAATAATTTTAAATA
>NBJL03001558.1:1846-14209 GCA_002087855.3 Entodinium caudatum | reverse complement strand
TATAATAATTTAATTCAGAATTCTTTGAGGAAAAATTACTCATAAAAGAATTTAAATTTTCCTCCTCACTATCTAAATTTTTTGGCTCAACATCATTAATTAATCTCTTTAAAATAGGTATAATAAATTTCAATTGTTGATTTGTGATGTTATTAAAATACATTTCTACTAATAATTTACGATATTCATTATCTAAAACTTTGTTATATCTCGAAAGGAATATATTATTTAATAACACTGCAAATTCTTTTTCATTATTTTTTTTATCGATTATATTATCTAAAATACTTAATAATTCATTAAAATTTTTTTCAGCTTTTTTATAATCTTTTGAAATTATATAATTATTCTCTGAAGTTATATTTTCTATAATTTTAACAAATATTAGTCTCATATCATTAATTTTCTTTTTTATTTTACATGAATCATAAGATATAAATATATTAATCAATATTTGTAAAGTATATATTTCTTTACTTGGAAGATATAATTTATAATATATTTGTTTAGCATCATTCAAAATTTTTTTAATTGATTCTAAGTATTCATAAAATTCATTTTCTAGCATATTTTTATAATTTTTATAGGTAAAAATACATTTAATAAGAGATTCATACATTATAAAGAACGCCTCATTAATTTCTCTGGTATACTCTGGAACATTATTATTTATTTCATATTTAATTTCTTTTTTCGTTATTAAATTTTTCCATTCATTAAAAAAGTTTTTCAAATATTTATTTAATGTGAAAAATATTTCAAGGATTGAATATATTTCTTCATTATAACTAATTAAAAAAATTAAAATTTTTGTTAATGTATCAGCATCATATTTAATGTTTTGATTTTTATTATCATTATTTTCTTCAAAATTAACAAATGAATCATGTAAAGATATTGTTTTTTTACTATTGATAAATGAATAATTATCTTTTTGATTTATATTTAATTTTAATTGTATTAATATATCTAAAAATTGAAGGCCAAGTTCCAAATTATCATTGAATTTCTGATTTAAATATAACATTATAAAATCTTGATATAAAATTTTTATGCACTTAATATTATTACTCTTTATTAAATCATTTATTCCTTCAATTCTTAGGATTTCACCTTTAGTATTGTTTATAATACCTTGTTTTCTATTTTCATAATCAACAATTTCTTTCATCCTATTTTCTTCATCAAAATAAGACAATCTCATATGATATTCATTGCCTAAATATTCTTCTTTTATATTATTTTCAATAAAAACATTTATAATACTAAACCATTTTTTGCTAAAGGGTAATTTCAAATGCATAAATAACGATATTTGATTGCCATTAATTCTTTCGACAACATTTATTAAATTAAAGTCTAAATTTTCGATATATTTTTGAATGTGCTGATTCAGTATATTTTCCTTTTTAATAAAATCATAATTTTGCAAAAATGGATATAGGAAATGATCTTTTTCAGCTTTGAAAATAAATTTAAAAATTAATAAATAAATTTTATCATGTATTGAATTAAATATAATATCAGAAAATTCTATATCATTTTTTTCAAAAGTACCTTTTGAGAAAATTGCTTTTATGAAATTAATAAGGTTTTGTCCTGATTCATTGATCAATTTATTTTTTAATATATTTAATATAAATTCATTTTTTATTAGATTATTAATAACTCCTCCTATATAATTTTGAATCTCTATTTCAGAACTTTTAAATTCATAAGTTAAAAAACTAAAAACTCTTTGAAATATTTTTAATAGATAATTTTTTTTTAAATCAAAAATCTGTTCAATATATTCAGATGGAGATTTTGACATTATTTCTAAAATATCTGACTCTATTTTTCCACTAAGATTATCAATAAAAAATTGATTATATTCTTCATCAATATTTGAAATTAAATCATCTATTGTATTTTCTCTATATATTGCTTGATTTTCTATTTTATGCCGGGTCAAACAAATAATAAATATAATATGCTTTTCTTGAATTTTATTTATTCTAATCCTATTTTTTTCATTTTCTATATTATTTATTTTAAATTTTATTTGATTTATTTTATCTAAGTCATTTTCATTAAATTTAAATACCAAAATTTTTTTTTCATCTTTATCATAAAAATCTGTTATTATATTATCAAAATCATTATCATATTTTATTGACTTAACAATTTGTTCGATTATATTTACCCTATTTAAATTTCCAAATACACTCATAATAGGACTGCCCTCTTTAATAACAGATTCTAATAATTTTGAAAATGTATAAATAATTAGTTTTGTATTTTTCTTTTTATTAAAAATGTTTTTTGATTTTTCGAATAATTCATAAAAGTTATTAAAATGATTTTGTTTATAATATTCTTTAATATCATTTTGAACATTTATTTCACTTTCATTAAGTATTACAGAAGCCATAATATCCTGGGATAATAATTTAGATATAATTTTCATAATATTATTCAATATATCATTTTCATAATTCATTAAATTTTTTTCTTCTTTATTATATTTATAGCATTCTTTCAAAACTAATCCCATTATTTCTTCGGAATTATACCATAAAACTTGTTTTTTTAAATCAATTTTGCAACCTTTATTATTAAATGAAATAATTTTATCTAAATATTCTTTGATATTAAGATATATTTTTAATTCAACTTCATTCATTAAATATTCAAAAGAAAAAATATGCTTTTCAAATCTATTTAAAAAAGGAGGATCTTCCATCTTTTCCTCAATTTTTTTCTCGTCAACTAAAACAATGGCTCTAAAATCTTCATGGACAATAGAATAAGTATTATAATTTGCAAAAGCAATTCTGGAAAACTTTTTTTTACCAAGTGTAGTAAAATTTTGATTAAATAAATTATATAATGAAGGATAAATATTTTCCATATTTCTCAAAACTAAAATATCTCCATTTTCTAAACTTAATTGAATTTTATTTAATAATTTTTCATTATATCTTTCTTGGCTTAAATCCTCACTTAATTGACTTCCATTATAAAACACATAATTTTTTTTTAATTTATTCATGATATCTTTTAATAAATGAATACTCATTGAAGATTTTGTAATTATCAATAAATATCTACTATTGCTGTCATTAAGGTTATCTTTCAAACTATCAAAAACGTTTGGTGGCTGAGCCGAAAGATTTGGATAAAATTTATCAAATATATTTTTTATTTCCTCGAAAGAATTAAAAGGTTCTTTTAGACCATCAAAATTTCTAAATAAACTTTTGATACCAATTTGGTAAGATATTTCAGTAATTTTAATTTCTTCTTCATGATTTTTATTTTCTATTTCCATCAAATAAAACATTGCACATTTAATTAAATGATAAAAATCTCTTAAGCCATGAAATTCACTTTGGTTTTTTGTTTTAGTGAAATGCTTATAATCCCAATATGTTTTAACTAAATTCGAAAATAATTCCTTGTATTTAATAGAAATTTCTTCCGATAAATTTTTTGCAATTTGAATTGCTGTTTCTTGCAAATCATTTTCCTCCAAATTAGGAACACCTAAAAATATTGCTCTGTTCATTTTAGAAGCATCTAACTGCCAATTTGATATTCCAACGAATCCAAATTTTTGTTCTCTATCATCGTATTCCAATTCTGAATGAATTACTTTTAAAGGATTATGTGGACTTTCTTCAGCCAGACCCATTTCATCGAAATAAACAACAGGAATTATAGATTCTTTATTCTCTACTTTTATTACTTCATTTTTATTTTGGGAATTTTCAATAAGATTTTCTTCCTTTATTTTCTTTATGATATTACTTTCAGTATTTATTATATTCATACTGTTTTTATACATATTTAAAAGTTTTTCAAGATTTTTCTTTTTTATTTTTTCCCGATATTTATTTAAACATATTTTTGCTTTATTAAACACTTTTTGAACTCCTTCTGATGTACTTGTTTTTGACCCTTGATAGGAAAATATCAATATTTCTGGATAAGTTTTAAAAAAATCGTCTTCAGATCTTTCTCCCTTCATACTGTCATACAATATTTGAAAAGATAATGATTTACTTGTTCCTGGTTTGCCACACATAATTAATGGGATTTTATTTATTATGCAAACAAATAATGCAAAAATATTTTCCATTAATGATGAATTTTTTGCAATTCCTGAAGGAATTTTCATTTTTGATATAAGGAATTCTTTCTCTTTGAGTGTAACTTCCTCAAAAAAATTATTTCTTTGAATTTTTTGATTTATTTTTTCTGTGATTTCTTTTCTTAAGTGATTATTTGATAATCTTATATAATAACAAAAATATAAGGAAAGACACATACATTTAATTAAAAGTTGGTTTTCTTCTTCATAATTATCTTTCCTTTGATTTAAATATCCCACAAAAAAATCAAATAAAAGATTAAATCTTCTCAAGTCTCTTAAACTTACACTAGATACATCATATTGATCTCTCACAAAATTTTGGCATTCCACGATTTCCTCTACAAATAAATTTTCTATTTCTTCTTTATTATTATATTTTCTTAGCGTCTCCTTTACTATATTTTTTATATATTTTTTTTCATCTTCTTTTGATAAATGTCCAAAATCAAAAATTGATGTTAATAAAGAATGAGGTAAAGGATTTACAAGATAAACTAAATTTTGCTTGGCATTGTATGTATATTTTTTATCTTTTGAAGTTAAACAAAAATCATTTTCATCAATATCATTTTTTTTTATTGGCTTTAAACGGTAAGGATTACATGCGGCTATAAATGTTAGTTTATCATCCAATTTTTTACCATAGTAAGAATGATTATAAAATATTTCACTAAGCAATCCCATGCTGTTACAAGTATTGATTTCATCAAAGAAAACCCATATTTTATCGTTAGAAGTATTAATTTTAATGTTTTCTAAATTTTTTTTATCATTCAATTCTATTTCATTGTTTACTTTTTCGATAAAGTTTATGATATCTTTATCTTCTATACCTGCATGTATATTCATTATTTTTAAATTCATTTTTCCTTTATTTAATAAAGTTGATAATATTTTTATTAAACTTGTTTTCCCGCATCCAGTTTCTCCCATCATAATAACAGGAATTCCTGCTCTTACTCTTAATAAAATTAAAATCATTTTAATAAAATTATCACTGGTGAAACAATATGATCCTATTATATTTTTGATATCTTCAATAGATAATCCGTTTAAATTCAGCACATTTTTCACTTCTGGTAAAAATTGTTCATGTGTCAAATTTCTATAATTTATTAAGGGTATTATTTTTCTTTCATTATTCTGCGAATTATATAATCTTAAAAGTTGTTCATATTCTTCTTCTCCTTTTTTTGATGTTGAGATTATACTAAAAGTTTGAATATCTTCATTAAAGAAAACCAAACTTGGATTTATTTTTTCGAATGATATACGCTCCTCATCAGTATTTGCTAAATAATTGTTTGCGATTTCATTTATTTTTTTCTCATTAAATTCTCCAAACATTTGAGACATTGCACTTTTTTGGTTCAATGTTATTTTAGTATATGGACCTTTGATGAAATATAAAGTAAGTTTGATTAAATTTTCAATCATTATTTTCCTTACATATATTATTTTTGAATCTTTATCATTCGCAAATTTATTTCTTCGGTTTGCTTTTTCATTTCCAATTAAAACTTCAGGATTTAAATAAAAACAGAAACAGAATTTTCTAAATTGGTCTGCCAAAATATGAATGAAAGCAATTTTCTGGTAGTAATTTCCTTCTTTTAAAGTGAAATATTTATTTATAAGGTTTTGACAAGTTTTTATAGGAATTTTATGATGTTTTTTCTCTAAGTCAAAAACATTTTCTTCTATAGTCCCATTTTCTAGCATTGAAAGTATATTCGTTATTAATTGTATATCAGTTATTATATTTTTTTCGCTTTTATTATTATAATCGTATTCTTCTAAATCTAACAGTTCAGGCAGATTTTTAAGGTTTATCTGCTTTTGTTCGAAATAATCCAATAAAGTGAATTTATCTTTCATGTCATAGAATCCCACAGGAATTTCTATAATTATTTTTATACCTTGATCTAAATAAAATATCTTTTCGTCATAAGAATAATTTCTCGTTATAAGTAAACTAAACAAAAATTCTCTTATAATTGATGAAGTTTCTTCATTGCTATCATATATATCTATATGTAAATAATTACTTTTTTGGTTTTTATTATTAAATTCCAATTTAGTAATTCGATTAATTATATCTTTTCTTGAAGTAATTCCTCCAATAGGGAAATAAATGTATTTTTTATTATTTTTTTTTGCTTCCATTCTTATTTGAGTAGACTTTCCAACGCCAGTTGCATCTGAGCTCCAAACTTCTATCAAATTTTTATTAGAATCGGATTTAATATTATCATTAATGAACTCATTTGGTATAAAATGTTTATGTCCATTTAATTTGGTTAATTCTTTCCTTAATGTTGAATTATTATCAGTAAAAGTAATTAATAAAGTTGATTTAATATTATTCTTATTTTTATTGTATAAACTGCCTAATATCCATAAAAGATACTGAGCATTGGATAATTCTAAATTATCTGAATTCATTATTATGAATAAAACTTTGAACTCACAAAGTATCATTCTATATATAAATGAAGTTATTTCTTCTTCGTTTGTTTCTTTAGTGCATAATAATGTTGTTATTGCTAAAGGAAAATTACCTGTTAATGCTTTATAGACCTTAATTATTTTAATTTCTAATTTCTTATCATCTACCCAACTGTAAAAACCTGGTATTAATTTTTTTTGAAATTCATTTTTGATAAAGTTCTCTTTATATAAATCATTTTGTTTTATAGAGTTATTGCTTAAACATTTAATTAGGAAATTATTAATACTATCAATCATAAGATTAAATTTTTTTTCATTATTTCCTTCGAAATCAAAATTATTAATATTATCATTTTGTTTTGGTATTATTTTAATTTTATTATTTGATAATCTTTTTAATAAAGGTGTAATATCATCTTTATAATTTTTATTAAATAAATAATTATATATATCATAGAATTGATGTCCATATATGAGCCTTATTAAATTCTTTTCTTTATAAGCTTTAGTTTGTACATTTTCTAAATCTTTATTTAAGCTTTTATAACTTTCTAATAGTATTTTTATTTCACTCCCATCACTAAGTGCCACTTTATTTTCTATTCTTATCATGATTTTAAAAGGATTAGGATATCCTTTTATATATAAAAGATTTAAATAATTTATTAACTGAGTAATATTTTCAACTATATCAACAAAAATTTCTGAATTCCTCTTTTTATCTTCGATATTTTCCACTAAATCCCTAGCTATATTTTCAAAAGTTTTATTACAAAATAAAAGTGCCCTATCATGTAATTCTTGTAAATCATCGAAATCAAAACTTTTATTTTGGTTTGAAATATCTTTATAAACTCCGTTTACTTTAATCGTCCTGGATTCGTTGTCTAAATATATATCAATGTTTGAAAATTTTAAGATTTGTTCTATTTTATTTCTTGAAACTTCTGGCCTATCCAAGTATTCTTCATATACATTTTTAATTTCTTTAAAATTATTTAAATAGTTACTGAATGAATTTGCAAATGAAGGAGTCAAGATAAAAGCATTTTTAAATTCTTCTATTAATTGGATGTCATTTTGGACATCAAAAACTTTTATACTTTCAAAAAAGTTGCAGACATTTATAAAATCCTGTATATCGCCTATTTGAATTTTTGTATTTTCATTTTCTCCTATAAATTCAGAAAGTGACCTTATTTCATTGTTTGTTTTTCCCATTCCGAATTTAATACCTTCTTCATTATTATATATAATATTTAAAAATTCAACAAAAACAGAATTAATATTCTCATTTTTATCAAAAAAAGTAATGTCTATTTCAAATCCTTGTAATGTTTTTAAAAAATCAATATAATTTTTTATGTCTTTTAAACAAACATTATCATTATTTTGGATTTTTTCATTTTCTTTAATCAATAACTCGTAAAATTTGGTTTTATTAACTTTGAATAAATCAATTATTAATATTAAAGATTGAATTACTTTTTTAACTTTTGCTAAATAAGGTAAATAAATTATCTTTTTTTCTTTCTGATAAATATCTAATGAATCTTGGTCATTATTATCTACATTATCAAATTTTTGTAATTTATTGAATATTATACTCATTTCATTCAATATATTAAATTCCTTTTTGATAGCATTTAAACAAACATTTACTCTTTTTTCTTTAATATTTTTATATTTTTCAATTATTTTTGCTAATTCTCCAATAATGATATCTTTAAATGGGATATTGTTTATATTTAAATCTTCACTAAAATTATTTAATATTGATAAGCTTAAATAGTCTTGAATAGTTTTATCAAACAAATTTTTTTGATTTTCATTTTCTTTCGCTTTATTTTGAGAATATAATACCATAAAAAATTTTGATTCAAGTATTTTAAAATATTTTTCGTATTCTTTATATTGTTTTGAATCTTTTAGGAATTTTTCTAATTTTTGCAAAGGACTACCCATATGTTGTGCTGATTGCATTTTTTGATTGTTTATTTCTTTTATATATTTGCTTTCTATTTTATCAAAAAATGTTTTAAGAAAATTCTCTAATTTTAATATTTTCCCATTCAAATTATCATACTTTTCTTTGTTCATTTTTAAAATGTTATAAATTTTATTATCATGTTCTGGCTCATTTTTCACTAAATTAAAAGCAATTAATTTTTCTTGGAAATTCTTGCCCATCATTTGATTGATTAATTTATTGAATTCATCGTAACTTAAATTCATTTGATTAATTCTGTTATATACTTTATTCAATGAAGAATTGGAAAACTTAAAGTAATTTAAATTGGCATAATTAGAAAATTTTTGATACATAATTTTAAAGAGGTTAAATTTATTGGTTGTATTAGGATTAAAAAAATCTTTTTCTTCAATTTTAAAATTTTCAATAGCATTTAAAAAAGTTCTAATTAGATAATTATTGCTTGAACTTATTATTTCAATAATTGAATATGCTGAATTTATATCATTAATCATATTTTTTTCGATTAAATATTTTAATGAAATATTTTTAATTTCCTGGTTTTGATTTAATTTCATATCTTGTATTATTCTTAAATATAATTTAGATATCATACTCGTTGATAATTTTTTACTATTTTCAATAAATTCTAATAAACCTGTAACTGGATAATTAATTGAAATAAATAATTCTAATGTTTTATAAATATCATTCAAAATATTTTTACATGAATTCACATTATAAGCATAATATAAAAGTATTTTAAATTTATATTCTAATTCTCTAGCTCTTTGTATATCAAATATAAAATCCGGAATCAATTTATAAATAAGGCTGAAATCTTTAATAATTTCAATTTTTTCAAGAATTATATCAAATAACATAAATTTTAAATTTCTATAATCATTAATTAACTCCCATAATTTATTAAATTGAGGATAATCATTTTCTTTTAATTCATATATATTAATGGATTCAAATATTTCTCTTTCTTTATTTTCAATATCATCAATTCCAATATTTAAAATTAAATCAATTATTTCTCTTGAATTTAAACTTTTTTCTTGAACTAAATAAAGTGTAGTTTTTTTAATGAAATCATTGATATTCAAAAGAAAATATTCATGTAATTCATTTCCATACTTTTTATGATTATTTATCATTTCCCTTAAAAGTAATAAATTTTTTATATCTCTATTTGTAAATAAATTTATATACCTTGTTATTATTGGTTCAAATTTTATTAAATAATAATTACTTTCTTGCTCCCTTTCTAATATTAATTCATGAATTTCCTTAATTTTATCGAATGAATTTGTTTCTATATCAATTGATTTATCTATAGATATAAATTTATTTTTTGATTTATAAATTTCTAAAATGTAATCAAATTTTGTAAGAATGAAATTCAAAAATTGAAACAAATGTGTACATAAATTAAGGATTTTCTCCATATCATCAACGGATTTACCATTATCGATTAAATCAAAAATAATTTCATCATTTAATTCATTTCTATTTATGCTTCCATTTAAAACTTTAATATAAATATTTTTAATATTATTTTCATTATCATTAATTTCTTGTTTATTAATATTAGTTTTTTCATTTGTTTCATCATTATTAATATCCTTGTTAAGTAACATATTTTTTAATTCAATTAATTTTTGCCTAATTTCATTTTTCTCTTCTTCATTCAATTGTTTGTTTTTTTCTTGCTGTAATTTATTTTTATTTTCAATTTCTTCAAAAAATAGTTTAAATTCATTTAATCTTTGTTCAATCATAGTATTTTGCTTTTCACTTGTTATAGCATTGTTACTATTAATTAAAATATTAAAAACTTTCATAGGCTCACCTCCTTTTATAAAAAATTCTTCTGCCTTTTCAAATTCTTTAATATTTTGGAAATGTTCTCCTATCTTAATATAAAATGAATTATTTACATTTGGATATTTATTTATTAATTCAATAGCCTTTTCCCATTGGTTAGAAAGTATTGATATTTCAATTGCCTTTTCATGAGCCCCAGCTTCTATAAAATGAATAATAGCCATTTCATAATTCTTTTGCTCTAATAAATATTCACCCCATTCTTTCTCTATTTCTTTATTTATATCATTCAAATTATTTCTTTTTGCTATTTCTATAGCTTTTGAAAAACATTTTGCTTTTTTATAATAATTCAAAGAATTTTGATATTGGCCGATTATTTCGAATAACTCCCCTGATTTTTCATAAAGTCCTAACTGATTTAAATTGTTTATAACTTTTTCTGTTATATCTTTATCAAATTTAGTTTGATTGTGATTTTTTATAATTAAATCTGCTGCCTTTGAAGGATCACCTTCTTTAATATAAGTATCAATCTCAGCTTTAAAATCATTAATAGGATCTTTTAACTTAGCAGCCTTTTCATTTTGATTTGTTAATATAAGGTAATCATAATATTGAGCCTTTATTTTATCCACATCTTCGCGACTTTTTTCTTTAGTTGGATAATAAATTAATACTTCATTAATTCCATATTCTATAAGAGACAAACCTTCATCGGTATATATAATAAAAAAATTGCTATTTTTTACATTAAATTTTTCTGTTCCCGTTCTTGTCCAGGGTATTTCAGAATATTTTTCTTGGTTCAAATCCCCTACAATAAGTGATTCTTCTTTGAATAAGATTATATGTTCTGAATCCATCTTTGTTGATTTAATTTTAGATGAATATTTTGAATTAATAATTAGACATTTTTGATTTTGTTTATTTGTAATTTTTATAAGATTTTTTGTAATTAATTTTAATTCTAATATATCTTTGTAGACTTTCTTACTTAAGTAGACTTCAAAAAGATCTACACTGCTTATTAAATTTCCTGTAACTAATGCACTTCTATCCGGTTTCCAACATAAAGAAGTAATTAAATAATAATTTTCAATTTTTGTAACAACATTTTCCCATATATTTTTATTTTCATTATAAAAATAAACATAAATAGAATCTGCATTACCAAGGGCTATAGCATCTCCTAAATAACTAACAGCATAGCAACCAAATTCTTTGACATTATCATCATTTGAATAATCAAAATTTTGTATAATTTTACCATAATTATCATATATTGTTACCTTATAATCATTTCCTGCAGCAAGAATATTGGAGCCTTTTCCCCAAGCTAGGCAAGTCGGAGGACAAGAATGATTGCACAATTTTTTAGAAGTAGAAGTTTCTGTGTTAAATATTAATATGGAAGTATCTTTATGACCACTTATAATATTTTTTCCATCTAAAGAAGAAGATAAGGATATACAAGGGGATTGGTGACCATATAAAAAATTTGAAATGTTGTTATCTGCCAATCCAGTCATTATTTCTCCATTAGATAAACCAATGATTATATTTTTTGTATTTATTTTTGACCAAACCATGTATTTGGGCTTTGCCCTAAGTTCCAATTTATTAAATATTATATTCTTATTTCCTGAATTTGGTTGAAGATCATATATAATTATTGAATTATCACTTTGTGCGATAGCTAATTTGGTACTTTCTGGATTAAATAAAATTTGGATAATTTCATAAGGCTGTGAATAATCGGATAATTTAGTTGAAAATTTTTCTTTATGATTTCCTTGCTCATCAAGTATATAAATATTTTTATCTTCACATGCAATAGCTAATCTTTTATTATTTGGACTCCAAGCTATTCCACATATTTTAGTAAATTGATTCTGAGGTTGAATTAAATTTTTAGAAAATGCAACATTCATTTTTATTTATTAATATTTTAATTCTTTTTTTTATA
>NBJL03001544.1:18359-30265 GCA_002087855.3 Entodinium caudatum | reverse complement strand
AACATATAAAAATATAAAAATGAAAAATAAATTTTTTCTTTTAATTTTGCTTTTTTTAATGTTTATAATGACAAAAGGCGAACTATTATGTGCTAATGGAAATCAGCTAACAAATATATTTTGTTTTAATAATATAATATATTTTGATATTGAAAATAAAAATTATAGAGCAGGTCATTTTGCAATGAATTCAAAAGGAGATATGATTATAGAATATTCATATAATCAATACAGATTATTTTATGGCCTAAAAAAAGATGGAAAATTTTATTTTCCTGAAATAACAAAGGAAATAGAAATAACTAGTGATATTATAAATTCAGATATAATTCAAAGATTAGAATCATCAAATTTATTTGTTTCTTTAATGAATGATATCAACAAAGAAAAAGAATATTTAATGAGTATTAGTTTAAATAGAACTATTTTAGAACTTCACGATTTTGATAACAATGATTATAAAATTTCTGAAGCCCAAACAGTATTTAATTCAGATAATGGAATATATTCATATATTTTCCAAATATTAGAAAAGAAATTTAATGATGAAAATATATATTATTGTATTTATATTATTAATGATAATTCGCAATATAATATAAATATTAAAAGATTTCAATTTTCTAATTTCAATTTTGAATCTATTATTGCATCTAATCCTATAAATGTTGAAAATATTAATGAAAATAAAATAACTAGTAGTATTATAATAGATTATTATGATTTAATAGCAATATTTTTTATACGAAATAGTTATATAAATGTTTATTTTTATAATTATAATCTGGAATATAAAGGGAATTATGTAGGAAATGATTTTTCAATAAATTCAAATTCAGCACAAGATAATGGACTCTTTTTCAAATCTTATTATTTATTTGATAAATATATTGCTTTCATTTATTTTAATGATGAATACAATTTCAATTTTCATATATTATTTTTAAATAAAGAATCGGACTATTCCTATTCTTTTATAGCAAATACCACATTAAACAATGTCATTCGACCACCTAAAATCAAAGATTAAGGGTTTATCGAATGGAAATGTAGGTGAAAAGATACCCAGGTATAAGGTAATACTTATACCCATAGTGGTATAATGTTCAAAACGGATATTACTATGAATGAATTTTTAAAAATTGATAATAATAGATTTATATTTTTAACAACAAATAATTATTATTTATATTATTTTTACTTTTTTGATTTATACAATGATTTTCAAGAATTAAAAGTTAGAGCTTTTTATTATTATTTTAACTCAGATAAAATAACCAAGTTTGATAAAGAAATCTCAGCTTTTATTTATAATGGATTTTTAATGTTTTCAGCAACTGCAGTAGCAAGAGGAACTGGCAATTTTTTTTCCATTTTAATTACGTTTGGATACCCAAATGGAACAGATTTTGAAGTAGATATTTTCCCTTATTTAGCCGATACAGGCTATTATAATGCTTCATATAATTTATATGATTTCTTAATTGAAAATGCAGTAATTGAGGATAATATATTCAGTTATGAATTAATGGAACAAATAAAATTAATTATAATACCTGATGAAATAATATTTTTTAATGGCACGGATAATTCCACTATATCTAATAATGATACTATAAATAAAGATTTCTTATTGAAGCAAAATGATAATATAATAAAAGATGATAAATATTATTATTTAGATTATCAATATTTAGTAACAGAATCTAATTACTCCCTTTTTTATGGTAGATATCCTGATTCAGTAGAAGGCTCAGAAGATGATTTAAGTGAATATTTTATTCCTAAAATTTTAGGTGGAAGAGTCAATACATTAAAATTTAAATTATGTCATAAATATTGTAAAACTTGTAGAAAATTTGGATATTTTGATACAGACCAAAAATGTGAAACATGTTCAGATAATTATTCATATTATTATGCAGAAAATTTTAATTCAAATTGTATTGCAGAAGGATATTTATATGATAAAGAGAATAAACTAATTGAGCAATGTACCCAAGAAAATTCAAAATTTTATATTAATATTGAAAACAATAAGACAATTTGTTTCAAGAATGATTATGAATGCCCCAATGATTATCAATATTATAATGAGACTACAAAAGAGTGTAAACATTTGATTAAAATGACCTATAGCCCATCAACATTAGTCTCAAGTGAAATTATTAATAATATTGAAGAATCTGAAACTCAAAATGAAGATGATTCTTCAATTGAAGATATAAGCCAAATAATAGATAATAAATTAAAGAATTATTCTATATCATCACCAAGTATTGAAATAAAATGGAAAAATAATTCAATATTTCAATTAACAACAACTAATAATGAATTAACTAGATTATTAGGAAATGCTACAAATGAAAATGGAGTATCAATAATTGATTTAGGCATATGCGAAATTTTATTAAAAAATATTTATAAAATAAATGAAAATATTTCTTTGGTAATTAAAAAATATGAAAAATTAACAATTTCATCAGAAAGAAATGTTCAATATGAAGTATATCATCCATTCTCAAAAGAAAAATTAAATTTATCTCTATGTGAAAAAGATTCAATTACGCTGTATATACCAGTAGAATTAAATAAAAATTTACTTGAATTATATAATGATTTACAAAATTCAGGTTATGATTTATTTAATATCGATGACCCTTTTTATAACGATATATGTTCTACATATAAATCACAAAATGACACTGATGTATTATTATCTGATAGAAAAAATGATTATTATAATAATAATTACACCACATGTCAATCTAATTGTCAATATTCATCCTTTGATTCAAAATACCAATTATTAAAATGTGAATGTAAAGTTATTGTTGATGATATAGATATGAATAATTTAGATAAATTTTCAAAAGAAATTTATAAAAATTTTTATGGCATATTAAAGAATTCAAATTATAAAACAATGAAATGTTATAAACTTGTATTTAATTCAGAATATTTGAAAAAAAATATAGGAAGCTTTATTGTTCTAAGCCTTTTTGTTGGGTATTTAATTTTATTAGGTATTTTTATTGTTAAAGGAATATCTCCTTTACAAAATGAATCAATAAAAATTATTGGAAGTAAATTTAAAAATATGAATATAAATAAAGATATTAATATTAATGAAATTAAAAATGAAAAGAAAAATATAATTGAATTTCCTCCCAAAAAAATAAACCAAAATGCAGTAGATAATAATTTATCACCTGAAAAAATAAATCATAAAAAGAAAAAAAAGAAAAAAAAGAAAAGAAAATTCAAGAAAAAAAAAATATCAGTTAACGATATAAAATCGATAACCATTGATAAATCCTCTCTGAGTGTTAAAAAAGCTATTATGGTAGAAACTAAGAAAGATATATTAGAAAATATAGATATAAATAAAATAAATATTAACCAAAAATCAAATGAAAATATGAATAATGATAATAATCAAATGAATTTTAGTAATACAGAAAATTTAGATGATTTCGATTTAAATAATTTAAGTTATGAAAAAGCTTTAGAATTAGATAAAAGAAAATTAATTCATATTTATTGGTCTAAATTGAAAAGAAAGCATTTAATAATATATACCTTTTTATCTTGTAGTGATCACAATTTAATATATATTAAACTCTCAAGATTTATTTTTTTAATTTGTACAAGCATGGCTACTAATATTATGTTCTTCTTTGATTCTTCAATGCATAAAATATATTTAGATTACGGAAAATATAATTTTATTCAACAAATACCTCAAATATTATTTTCATCAATAATATCATTAATAATAGAAATATTAATCGGTATTTTAAGTTATACTGATGTTAATATTTATCAAATTAAACAATTTAAAGAATATAATAATGAAAGAATTAATAGAGTATTCAAAATTATAAAATTCAAATTAATAATTTTTTTTGTTGTTACCTTTATATTCCTTTTATTTTATTGGTATTTAATAAGTTCATTTTGTGCAGTATATAATAATACTCAAATTATTTATATTAAAGATTTCATATTCTGAAAACATAGGATTTTTTTCTCCAACAATTTGGAAATCTTTATAATTAATTCTTTCAGTATTATCATTTGGAGGAGATTTATTTTCTTTTAAGCAAGTCCATAAATCTTTTAAATTTTTTCTTTGTGGTAAATCATATGATTTCAAAATTAAAAATTTTTGTTTAGCTTCAGCTTTCACACTTAAATATATGTCACTAAAATTTGTAGGTTTTTTGAAAAAGAATCTCGGGATTGGGGATTGTTTACTTTCTTTTTCTTTTTTGTCTTCTTTTAAAATATCTAAAAATAATTTTGTAGTTTCTTCCTCTTGTTGCTTTTGACTCTTTTTTGGAGCTTTAGAAATATAACGACGGAGAAGGTCCATCCAACCTTTTGGATTTTGGTCACCTTGGTTTTGAGGTTGGTTTTCCTGATTTTCTTGATTATCCGGATTTGCTTCCATTTTTAAATTTATTTTAATTTTTGATTTTTTTGTGTTTGATTAAATATAAATTTATTTATTTATTCTTTTTGAAAATAAATATAAATTATAAATTTAGTTAATGGGGATGGGGGATTGGGGATTGGGGATTGGGGATTGGGGATTGGGCCCAATCCCCAATCCCCAATCCCCAATCCCCAATCCCCAATCCCCAATCCCCATTATTTTATTTTAATTATTTGTTTATTATGTTATAAATAAAATAAACCTTAAATTTGAAATTAAATAAGGATTTGTTATTTAATAATGAAGGGATTTTAATTCTCCAAGAATCTTTTTGGCTAATTTCTAGAAATAATGAAATATATCAAATTTATAGACCAATAAATTAGTATCACATAATAAATTGGTTAATTTTTGTTAATTATTCATCATTATCTAATTATATTTTATCAATACAATTATCTAGCATTGGTACTGGAATTGTAAAATCTTCAAACAGAGAATTTTCATTAAATAGAGTTAATATCTCCCCATTTTTATTAATTAAAGCAGAATCAAAATTTAAATTTATATCTTTTAGCATTTCCAAAAATTCTTGAGAAGGATTTAAAGTTTCAGATTGAATATTTAAAAATTTTTCTCTGAATTCTTTATAGCTTTTATCATAATTATTAACATCTAAAAGATAAAATATTTGGCCAATATTAAAAGATAAAATTCTTTTCCCAAATAGAAGAAGTTCAAGGGATTTCCCCCGTTCTTTTTTATCAGGATAAGGGTCGATAGGAGAAATATAATTATATTCCAATATTTTAGAAAGTATTATCCTTAAATGATGTTCTAATATTTCTTGAAATTCAATATATATAAAGTAACTTAAGTTTCCAACTGCATATAATATATTCTCAGTTTCCATATATAAATTATCCTCATTTATTTTTGTTTTATTTGGAATAAAAAATATTATATTACCACTATTATTTAATGTAAAAGCTCCTTTATTTCCATAAAAAGGAAAAAAATAGCTAGCATCAAGAGCATTTTTAAATAAATTTTTAGTAAATTCACTTTCAAATAATTTATAAGTTTTTAATTCTGGATACATCTCATTCAAAACTGTTGTTATAGTCATTGAGTTAGCAATCCTTTCATTGAATTTTTCAACAAATTTCATCATTAATTTTACAAAATTATTTGAGTTAAAATAATCTAATTTAATAAATTTGTTTAATATAAATTCATTAAATTCATTAAAATATTTTTCATCTTCTAAAAAATTAACAATATCTTTTTTATTATATTTATCAATATCTTTAATCTGTGAAAAATATTTTTGAATTGTGGGATCATCAATTGAATATTTATCAACAGATATATATTCCTTTATTTTTTCTGTGAAAACCGCTTTAGATTCATTAAAAACCATAAATTTAATTTCTAAAATTATGAATAATAATATATAGAAATCACTTTCAAGATTTTTAAATTCCAAACACTTTTTGATCACTTCATTTATATCTTTCACATAAGCCCTTATATAAAGTAAAATCTTAGAAAAAAAATTTGATTTATGTAATAAAAATATTTCTATATTAGGATTTAAGCTTTTCATTTCTTCCTTAGTTTTATTTATATTGCATTCAGGAACTAATTTTATCAATTTTTGGTCAAGATTCAAATTATTATTATTTATTATTTCAAATAAACTTTTGATTTTCTTATTAATTTCCAGAAAAAGAATCAAATAAATTTCTTGTAGAGATAATTCTAAATTGCTATTTAAAGTGAATGTTGAATTTGCATTAAGAAAAAGAGATCTTTCCCTTTCTTTCTTCTTCCAAAAATACATCATTATTCTTTGTTTTTCATTATGAGCTTCTAAATAATTTTTATTATCTATACTATAATTTTTAAAAAGATCAAATACTTCTTTAAGTAATTCTACAGAGGATTTTTCCTTTTTGTTGCCCGTAATTTCTTCGTAACATTCTGGGGATATATGATAATAATATTTATCAATATAATCATCATTGGCACTTTTATTTCTTAACTTTTCCATTTTTAAATATTCTTTTAAAATTTTATTATTTGTATTATCATATGAAATAGCGTCTTTTAATTTTAGATATTTATCTTCTTTATTATTAATTTGAATAGCTTCTTCATAAAGTTTAACTGCTTTTATTTTGAGATTTTCCATAGAAAAATCAGATGGACTATTTAATTCTCTTTTATTTATATTTTCAGTAAGTATTTTCATATTTATTTTTTCTGGAATAATTCTTTCAGGTTTTTT
Source organism: Entodinium caudatum (assembly GCA_002087855.3). Taxonomy (NCBI): domain Eukaryota; phylum Ciliophora; class Litostomatea; order Entodiniomorphida; family Ophryoscolecidae; genus Entodinium; species Entodinium caudatum. Next base: position 23,531 of record NBJL03001544.1, on the reverse strand, counting down.
TTCATTATTTTTGCTTGAATTTATTCCCATTTTTTTTATTAAAAAATAATTATTAAATATAATCTTCTCCATCAATTTCCGTAAATTCTTCAATAAAAGGCTGTTCCTTTTGATCATGCTGATAAAAAGCCTTCGCATCTATTAATAAACTAAGCACTTGATCTCTATAAGAACTTTTAAGAACATCTTCCAAAGTAATATAATTTGGATTCTTAGGTCCAATCATATCCCAAATTTCATCCTTTATATCATCAATTCTATATTCTCCTCTATCTCTATTATATAATTTTTTAATAACTGCTCTATAAAACATATTAATGACAAAAGTATCCACAGCATTTTTATGATAAACATCAATAGCTCTCCAAATAAATTGAATACTGGCGGGATCTCGTCTGTTTTCCATTGCAAGAACAAAATCTATAAATTGTTTGAAATCTATAGCATTTTCATATTTTTGATATTCTTCGAAAATTCTATCGATAAAAATAGGAGTTAATCCAGGGCCATATTTGATTAATTCTTCTTTGCTTAGCATACCGTTTTTATCTTTATCTAATTCGACATATTTACGATATATGTTCCAAAAGTTCTGTAAGCTAAACCAATTGTTTGCTAATTCACTGGGAGTGTGATTACTCTCGGACATCTCTAAAAACTCGGTTAATATATTTGATGTAACTATATCATTAATATATATTTTTCCTGTACGCTTTGGATCTAAAAAGAAGAAAAATTTTCTTTGAGCAACCAATAAATAATATTCTTTGATTTCTTCATTGATTTCATCATAAAAGGGAAAATTCTTAATTTCTTTTTTTATATAACCTTCTAAATCTTTATCTATTAAAAATCCTTCGCAACAGACATCAGATAAAGATAAATTAATTTTATTTTCTTCTATACTATTTTTCCTTACTACATAATGGAAAAAACTAAGTACTTCAATTCTTCCATATTTATCTTTATCAAATTTGAGGAACGTCGAAGGTTTAAAATATTCAGAAAACATAGGATTTTTTTCTCCAACAATTTGGAAATCTTTATAATTAATTCTTTCAGTATTATCATTTGGAGGAGATTTATTTTCTTTTAAGCAAGTCCATAAATCTTTTAAATTTTTTCTTTGTGGTAAATCATATGATTTCAAAATTAAAAATTTTTGCTTAGCTTCAGCTTTCACACTTAAATATATGTCACTAAAATTTGTAGGTTTTTTGAAAAAGAATCTCGGGATTGGGGATTGTTTACTTTCTTTTTCTTTTTTGTCTTCTTTTAAAATATCTAAAAATAATTTTGTAGTTTCTTCCTCTTGTTGCTTTTGACTCTTTTTTGGAGCTTTAGAAATATAACGACGGAGAAGGTCCATCCAACCTTTTGGATTTTGGTCACCTTGGTTTTGAGGTTGGTTTTCCTGATTTTCTTGATTATCTGGATTTGCTTCCATTTTTAAATTTATTTTAATTTTTGATTTTTTAGTGTTTGATTAAATATAAATTTATTTATTTATTCTTTTTGAAAATAAATATAAATTATAAATTTAGTTAATGGGGATGGGGGATTGGGGATTGGGGATTGGGGATTGGGGATTGGGCCCAATCCCCAATCCCCAATCCCCAATCCCCAATCCCCAATCCCCAATCCCCATTATTTTATTTTAATTATTTGTTTATTATGTTATAAATAAAATAAACCTTAAATTTGAAATTAAATAAGGATTTGTTATTTAATAATGAAGGGATTTTAATTCTCCAAGAATCTTTTTGGCTAATTTCTAGAAATAATGAAATATATCAAATTTATAGACCAATAAATTAGTATCACATAATAAATTGGTTAATTTTTGTTAATTATTCATCATTATCTAATTATATTTTATCAATACAATTATCTAGCATTGGTACTGGAATTGTAAAATCTTCAAACAGAGAATTTTCATTAAATAGAGTTAATATCTCCCCATTTTTATTAATTAAAGCAGAATCAAAATTTAAATTTATATCTTTTAGCATTTCCAAAAATTCTTGAGAAGGATTTAAAGTTTCAGATTGAATATTTAAAAATTTTTCTCTGAATTCTTTATAGCTTTTATCATAATTATTAACATCTAAAAGATAAAATATTTGGCCAATATTAAAAGATAAAATTCTTTTCCCAAATAGAAGAAGTTCAAGGGATTTCCCCCGTTCTTTTTTATCAGGATAAGGGTCGATAGGAGAAATATAATTATATTCCAATATTTTAGAAAGTATTATCCTTAAATGATGTTCTAATATTTCTTGAAATTCAATATATATAAAGTAACTTAAGTTTCCAACTGCATATAATATATTCTCAGTTTCCATATATAAATTATCCTCATTTATTTTTGTTTTATTTGGAATAAAAAATATTATATTACCACTATTATTTAATGTAAAAGCTCCTTTATTTCCATAAAAAGGAAAAAAATAGCTAGCATCAAGAGCATTTTTAAATAAATTTTTAGTAAATTCACTTTCAAATAATTTATAAGTTTTTAATTCTGGATACATCTCATTCAAAACTGTTGTTATAGTCATTGAGTTAGCAATCCTTTCATTGAATTTTTCAACAAATTTCATCATTAATTTTACAAAATTATTTGAGTTAAAATAATCTAATTTAATAAATTTGTTTAATATAAATTCATTAAATTCATTAAAATATTTTTCATCTTCTAAAAAATTAACAATATCTTTTTTATTATATTTATCAATATCTTTAATCTGTGAAAAATATTTTTGAATTGTGGGATCATCAATTGAATATTTATCAACAGATATATATTCCTTTATTTTTTCTGTGAAAACCGCTTTAGATTCATTAAAAACCATAAATTTAATTTCTAAAATTATGAATAATAATATATAGAAATCACTTTCAAGATTTTTAAATTCCAAACACTTTTTGATCACTTCATTTATATCTTTCACATAAGCCCTTATATAAAGTAAAATCTTAGAAAAAAAATTTGATTTATGTAATAAAAATATTTCTATATTAGGATTTAAGCTTTTCATTTCTTCCTTAGTTTTATTTATATTGCATTCAGGAACTAATTTTATCAATTTTTGGTCAAGATTCAAATTATTATTATTTATTATTTCAAATAAACTTTTGATTTTCTTATTAATTTCCAGAAAAAGAATCAAATAAATTTCTTGTAGAGATAATTCTAAATTGCTATTTAAAGTGAATGTTGAATTTGCATTAAGAAAAAGAGATCTTTCCCTTTCTTTCTTCTTCCAAAAATACATCATTATTCTTTGTTTTTCATTATGAGCTTCTAAATAATTTTTATTATCTATACTATAATTTTTAAAAAGATCAAATACTTCTTTAAGTAATTCTACAGAGGATTTTTCCTTTTTGTTGCCCGTAATTTCTTCGTAACATTCTGGGGATATATGATAATAATATTTATCAATATAATCATCATTGGCACTTTTATTTCTTAACTTTTCCATTTTTAAATATTCTTTTAAAATTTTATTATTTGTATTATCATATGAAATAGCGTCTTTTAATTTTAGATATTTATCTTCTTTATTATTAATTTGAATAGCTTCTTCATAAAGTTTAACTGCTTTTATTTTGAGATTTTCCATAGAAAAATCAGATGGACTATTTAATTCTCTTTTATTTATATTTTCAGTAAGTATTTTCATATTTATTTTTTCTGGAATAATTCTTTCAGGTTTTTTTTCATTATTTTTGCTTGAATTTATTCCCATTTTTTTTATTAAAAAATAATTATTAAAAATAATCTTCTCCATCAATTTCCGTAAATTCTTCAATAAAAGGCTGTTCCTTTTGATCATGCTGATAAAAAGCCTTTGCATCAATTAATAAACTAAGCACTTGATCTCTATAAGAACTTTTAAGGACATCTTCCAAAGTGATATAATTTGGATTCTTAGGTCCAATCATATCCCAAATTTCATCCTTTATATCATCAATTCTATATTCTCCTCTATCTCTATTATATAATTTTTTAATAACTGCTCTATAAAACATATTAATGACAAAAGTATCAACAGCATTTTTATGATAAACATCAATAGCTCTCCAAATAAATTGAATACTGGCGGGATCTCTTCTGTTTTCCATTGCAAGAACAAAATCTATGAATTGTTTGAAATCTATAGCATTTTCATATTTTTGATATTCTTCGAAAATTCTATCGATAAAAATAGGAGTTAATCCAGGGCCATATTTGATTAATTCTTCTTTGCTTAGCATACCGTTTTTATCTTTATCTAATTCTACATATTTACGATATATGTTCCAAAAGTTCTGTAAGCTAAACCAATTGTTGGCTAATTCACTTGGCGTGTGATTACTCTCTGACATCTCTAAAAACTCGGTTAATATATTTGATGTAACTATATCATTAATATAAATTTTTCCGGTACGTTTCGGATCTAAAAAGAAGAAAAATTTTCTTTGAGCAACTAATAAATAATATTCTTTGATTTCTTCATTGATTTCATCATAAAAGGGAAAATTCTTAATTTCTTTTTTTATGTAACCTTCTAAATCTTTATCTATTAAAAATCCTTCACAACAAACATCAGATAAAGATAAATTTATTTTATTTTCTTCTATACTATTTTTCCTTACGACATAATGGAAAAAACTAAGTACTTCAATTCTTCCATATTTATCTTTATCAAATTTGAGAAACGTCGAAGGTTTAAAATATTCTGAAAACATAGGATTTTTTTCTCCAACAATTTGGAAATCTTTATAATTAATTCTTTCAGTATTATCATTTGGAGGAGATTTATTTTCTTTTAAGCAAGTCCATAAATCTTTTAAATTTTTTCTTTGTGGTAAATCATATGATTTCAAAATTAAAAATTTTTGTTTAGCTTCAGCTTTCACACTTAAATATATGTCACTAAAATTTGTAGGTTTTTTGAAAAAGAATCTCGGGATTGGGGATTGTTTACTTTCTTTTTCTTTTTTGTCTTCTTTTAAAATATCTAAAAATAATTTTGTAGTTTCTTCCTCTTGTTGCTTTTGACTCTTTTTTGGAGCTTTAGAAATATAACGACGGAGAAGGTCCATCCAACCTTTTGGATTTTGGTCACCTTGGTTTTGAGGTTGGTTTTCCTGATTTTCTTGATTATCCGGATTTGCTTCCAT
>NBJL03001504.1:0-12988 GCA_002087855.3 Entodinium caudatum | reverse complement strand
TATATAATTTTTTCAAGATTCAAAATTTTAAAAATCTTTAAAATTAATTAATTAATTAAAATAAATTTCAGCTTATAATAAAACAATTTCAAATAAAATGGTCGAAGCCTTCATTCTCCGCCAAGAGAATAAAAACAAAGGAAAGCGAACTAAAAAGGGAATAATAACTAATAATAATTATTTCCTAAATTTTCCAAAGCATTTAATATTTTCTCAAGAAAAAGAAGGAAATAGAATTCTAATTAAAAATATTAAAAGAAGCATAATTAATATAAAAATATTAATTATGTTTATTTTAATATGTCCAGCTTTATCAGATTTAGGCTTATCTATGAATATTCAATTAAATGATAATAGCTTTTATCCAATATTAAAAAATAGTGATCTAAATCAACCAACACAAATTTTAATAAATGGAACAAATGCAAAAGACTTTCGAGATTTTCAAAACAAAACAGAAGGAAATATTCTAAAAATTAAGTATAATAAAGGATCTTTTAATATAACATTAATTTGGAAGTCTTCAAAAGGAATTTCTCTTCTATTACCTGAATATAAAGAGAGAATAATTTCTAATACTGTAATAAATAGTACTATAATTAATACTATTATTGAAACTTATCAAATAAGTTATGACAATATTTCATTAGTTCCTTTAAATGCAAATAATATGTTTAATAATTGTACTGTATTAGAGACTATAGATTTTACAAATTTTGATTTAGGTATAATAACTAATATGACTCATATGTTTGATTCTTGTACTTCTTTAAGAGTAGTAAACAATTTACCCATAGAAAATGCTGAAGACATGTCTTACTTATTTTATAATTGTTATTCTTTAACTAGTATTAATTTCATTTTTAATGGATCTAATACAAATAATAAAGTAACAAATATGGAATATATGTTTTTCAACTGTTGTAATTTAACTTCGATAGATTTAAGTAATATAAATTCTAATAAAGTTACTAAAATGAATAATATGTTTTATAATTGTGAAAAATTAATAAATTTAACTATAGATATTAGTTTTAATGCATCAAAAGTTACTAATATGAGTCATATGTTTTATAATTGTACAGCTCTTGTTTCATTAAATTTGGAAAATTTTTATAGTAATTCAGTTCAGAATATAGATAATATGTTTTATGGATGTTCTAAATTATCTTATTTAAATATAAACAATTTTAAAACATCAGAAATCATAAATATGGCAAATTTATTTTATGGATGTCAAAAATTGACTACCTTGAATTTAACTAGTTTTAATACTTCTATAGTAACTGATATGTCTAACATATTCAATGGATGCTCATTATTAATTAATTTAGATATATCTAATTTTGTAACAACAAGAGTAACTAATATGAGTGGGATGTTTCGTAATTGCCACAAATTAAAAGTTATAAATTTATCAAATTTTAAAACATATAGTGTTGAAGATATGTCTTATATGTTCAGTGGTTGCAATTCTTCAAGTTATTTAAATTTATCAAATTTTAATACTTCTCAAGTGACAAATATGGCTTATATGTTCAATGGTTGTTATTCGTTAAGTTATTTAAATTTATCAAATTTTAATACTTCTCAAGTGACAAATATGGCTTATATGTTCAATGGTTGTTATTCGTTAAGTTATTTAAATTTATCAAATTTTAATACTTCTCAAGTGACAAATATGGCTTATATGTTCAATGGTTGTTATTCGTTAAGTTATTTAAATTTATCAAATTTTAATACTACAAAAGTTTTGGATATGAGGGGAATGTTTCAAAATTGTAAAAAATTGAAAGAATTAAACATAGATAAATTCAAAGTTCAAAAGGCTCAATATATGGACTATATGTTTAAAGGATGTCATTATATTGAATCCTTAAATTTAAACCATTTTATTACTTCTTCATGTAAAAGTATGAAAGAAATGTTTTGCTCATGTTCAAATTTAAAACAACTTGATATAAGTGGTTTTGATATTAAATCTGTAATAACAATGACTTCAATGTTTCTAAATTGTTCTAAATTGTTCTCTTTAAAATTACCTATTTTTAAAACAAATTCAAATTATGGGCGTGATCTTAAATATTTAAATTATACCTTTTATGGTTGTAGTTCTTTGAGTTCTTTGAACTTTCAAAATCTTAAAGCTGAAGGATTAGAAAGAACAGATTTTATGTTTTATCAATGTAATAATTTATCTGAATTATATTTATCTGATTTTAAAACAAATTCTGTGTTAAAAATGCAATATATGTTTTATAACTGTTTTAATTTAGAAATATTAATATTTTCTAATTCTTTAGATTGCTCAAAAGTTGATGATATGTCTTATATGTTTTATAATTGCTCAAAATTATCTCGTATTAATACGTTATCTCAAACTCAATATAACGTTAATATATCCAAAAATATGAGCCATATGTTTTATAATTGTAGTTCTTTAAATTCTTTAAATTTTAATACTTCAATAAAATTTTATATTAATGATTTACAAAATACCTTTGAAAATTGTTACTCATTAAAATCATTAGATATATCAAATTTTATTTCTGATAATGTTCAAAATTTGCAAAATGCATTTAAATCATGTAATTCATTAGAAACTTTAGATATAAGTAAATTAGATACATCAAATGCAACTAATATGACACAAATGTTCTCTGGTTGTATAAATTTGACAACATTGATAGAGAATTTTAATACTTCTCAAGTTGAAAATATGAATTCAATGTTTTATAATTGTAATAAATTAACTTCAATAAATCTTGATTATTTTTATAACGATTTAGTTACTAATATAGGTAATATTTTCACAAATTGTTATTCTTTGAAGTCGTTAAATTTAACAAAATTTAAAACTGATAAAATAAAGAATATGCAAAGCATGTTCCAAAATTGTTATTCATTAGAAAAAATAATTTTATCTGATGATTTTAATACTTCTCAAGTAGAAAATATGAATTCTATGTTTTGTAATTGTTACAATTTAGAAAGTTTAGATTTAGAATCTTTTGATACTTCTAAAGTAACTGATATGCATATGATGTTTTATAATTGCAAACAATTGGATTCTTTAATAAATAATTTTAATACAGAAAATGTCTCAAATATGGCTTATATGTTTTATAATTGCTCAAATTTAGAAAGTTTAGATTTAGAATCTTTTGATACTTCTAAAGTAACTGATATGCATATGATGTTTTATAATTGCAAACAATTGGATTCTTTAATAAATAATTTTAATACAGAAAATGTCTCAAATATGGCTTATATGTTTTATAATTGCTCAAATTTAACAAACTTAGATTTAGAATATTTTGATACTTCAAAAGTAACTGATATGTATATGATGTTTTATAATTGCGAAAATTTGAATTCATTAATGATTAATTTCCATACTCCTAATGTTATAAATACGTCTTATATGTTTTATAATTGTCAGACTCTGGAAAACTTAAATTTAACATATTTTAATACATCTCTAGTTAAAGATATGAGTTTTATGTTTTATCAATGCATTAATTTATCTACTTTATTATTTGATTTTGAAACATCTCAAGTAACGAATATGCAAAGTATGTTTTATGATTGTAGAAATTTAAACAGTATAAATGTATCTTATTTTGACACTAACTTAGTTGAAAATATGCAAAGTATGTTTTATAATTGTAAATCATTATTATCTTTAAATATATCAAATTTTAAAACTATTAAAGTCAAAGATATGAGCTATTTATTTTATAATTGTAGTCTATTACCAGAACTAAATATAAGTCATTTCGATACTTCAAATGTAGAAAATATGGAATATATGTTTTTCAACTGTGAAAATATTACTTCGTTGAATATATCATATTTTGAAACAAATAATGTAACAAGTATGAATTATATGTTTGGTAAATGTATTAAATTAAATTATTTAGATATTTCTAATTTTGATACTATAAATGTTACGAAAATGGAAGGAATGTTTGATTCTTGTGGAATTTTAACTTCCTTGAATTTTTCTAATTTTGGAACATCTAAAGTAACTACAATGAAAAAAATGTTTAATGGTTGTACTAATTTAAAAACTATTAATATAACAAATTTTAATACTTTTAAAGTAGAAGATATGTCTTATATGTTTAACAATTGTAAATCATTGACTAGTTTAGATATTTATAATTTTGATACAGGAAATGTATCAAATATGGAATCAATGTTTGCTAATTGTCAAAAAATTGATAAATTGAATTTATTTAATTTTGATACTTCGTTTACTACAAATATGGAATCAATGTTTTTGAATTGTACTAAATTAACTTCTTTAGATATATCTAATTTTAACACTTCATATGTAGAAAATATGGAAAGTATGTTTGAATATTGTTCTTCTTTGAATAATATAAATGTATCAATGTTTAATACTCAAAAAGTAATAAGTATGGGATCTATGTTTAAATCATGTAAAAATATTATTTCTTTGGATATAGATAATTTTAACACAACATTAGTAAATAATATGTCTAATATGTTTGATTCTTGTAGTTCATTACAAAATTTAAATGTGTCAAAATTTGTCACCATCTCAGTACAAAATATGAATAGTATGTTTAAAGGATGCTCTTCTTTAATATCTTTAAACTTATCTAATTTTGATACTTCTAAAGTAACAAATATTAATTGTATGTTTTGTAATTGTAAAAAGTTACCTGAATTGGATTTATATAATTTTAACACAGAAAAAGTAATAGATATGCAATATTTATTTTCAAATTGTTATAATTTAACAAAGTTAAATATATCAAACTTTAATAGTTCTAAAGTTACAAATATGAATTATATGTTTAATGGTTGTTCTAAATTAAGCTCGATTAATTTCAACTATAAAAAATTTAAGACATCTTTAGTAAAATATATGGAAAAAATGTTTTTTAATTGTTCATCACTTAAATATCTTAATCTTTCCTCTTTTAATATTACTATATTAAAAAATGCTAATAATATGTTCGGGTACTGCTCTTCTTTATCAGAATTAAATTTATCTTCTTTTCAAGCTATAAATCTCGAAAAAGCTTCTGGAATGTTTCAATATTGTTCAAATTTATCATCAGTAAAATTTAAACAATTTAATGGGCAAAATATAACAGATTTGAGTTATATGTTTGATAATTGTAAAGCTTTGGATTTTTTAAATTTATCAGAATTTAAAATTAATTCTACGACAAATATGGAATATTTATTCAATGAATGTAATAAATTAACTTCCATTGAACTCTTTAAAGTATTTGAATCAGAGAAAGTTATAAATATGACATCGATGTTTGCTGGGTGTTTAAAATTACAAAAATTAAATTTATCTATTTTTAATACATCAAATGTGATAAATATGGAAAAAATGTTTTATAATTGTAACAACTTGAATTATTTAGATATATCGAGCTTCAATACTCAAAAAGTTACAAAAATGAATCATATGTTTTATTCATGCAATTCATTAACTAATATTTCTTTAACAAATTTTATTACTAATAATGTTACTGATATGCAATATATGTTTTCTAATTGTACAAATTTAAAAAGTTTGAATTTATCCTCATTTGAAACATCTTTAGTTGAAAATATGGATTCAATGTTTTCTGATTGTAGTGGTTTAAAAGAATTAAATATATTAAATTTTAATACTTCAAAGGTAGTAAATATGAATAAAACTTTTTATTATTGCTATAGTTTACAATCTTTAAATTTAAGTTTATTTGATACTTCCCGTGTAATTTCAATGTCTTATTTATTTGCTGAATGTCAAAATTTACAAAGTTTATATCTCGATAATTTCAATACCTTAAATGTCAAAACAATGAATCACATATTTTATAATTGCTATCTTTTAAAATCTTTAAATTTAAGTTCATTTGATACTTCTCAAGTAACTTCTATGAATTATATGTTTTATTCATGTAGTTCTTTAACCTCTTTAGAAATTAATCATTTTAATACTTCAAATGTTGTATTAATGAACTCAATGCTTTATAATTGTTACAGTTTACAATCTTTAAATTTAACTTTATTTGATACAAATAATGTCATTGATATGAATTATATGTTTTATAATTGCCAAGGACTAACTGAATTATATATTGATTTTAATACTTCAAAAGTACAAAATATGAGCCATATGTTTTATGGATGTTCTAACTTAACTAAATTATCTTTAAAATTTTTTCATACACAAAATGTTCTAAATATGGAATATATGTTTTATAATTGTTCATCATTAACTAGTTTAGAAATTAATACTTTTAATACATCAATAGTAACAACAATGAATTCAATGTTTAGTGATTGCAAAAAATTAAGAAATTTAAATTTGGTTGCGTTTAATGTAAGTAAAGTTACTAATATGGCAAAAATGTTTGCTAATTGCTTTCTTTTATCTGATTTAGATTTATCAAATTTTGGACAGTCTTTAGTTAATACAACTGAATCAATGTTTTCTGGTTGTATCAAATTAACTTCTTTGAATTTGAGTAATTTTAGAATTTCTGCTTCGACTAAAGAAAAAATAATAATGTCAAAAATGTTTTATGAATGTTCTTCTTTATATAATTTAGATATATCCAAATTAGATGTTAATTATGTAACAAAAATGGATTATATGTTCTATGATTGTTTCTCTTTAACATTTTTAAATTTATATCATTTTGCAACAAATTCTGTTGATAATATTACCCAAATGTTTTATGGTTGTTCTTCTTTATCTTATTTAAATATAACACAATTTAATACTACTAAAATTAAGGATATGAGTTTATTATTTTATGACTGTTCTTCTTTAACTTCTTTAAAGATAAATAATTTCAATACTCATCAAGTTAAAAATGCAGAAAAAATGTTTTACAATTGTAAAAATTTAAGAATCTTGGATTTGTCTAATTTTAATACTAAAGTTATTACTAATATGAATTCAATGTTTTATCATTGTTCATCTTTGGAAATTCTTAATTTATCAAATTTTATTACTAATATAGTCACAAATATGAAATCAATGTTTGAATCATGTGTAATTCTTAAAACACTGGATTTATCCAATTTTGATATTCAAAAAGTTGAAAATATGGAATATATGTTTAAAAATTGTGAATCATTAAATTCTTTAGATATAAGAAATTTTGGTAATTCAATAACAAAAACCACAAAGGAAATGTTTTATAATTGTTGGTCTTTGACTTCTTTAGATTTATCTAATTTTATCACACATAATTCATTAACAATGAATAAAATGTTTTATAATTGTTCCTCTTTATCTTTCCTTAATATATCTAATTTTTATACTCAATCAGTTGAAGATATGTCTTATATGTTTTATAATTGTACTAAAGTAATAGATTTAAATATATCAAATTTTGATACAAGTTCTTTATTAGAAATGAAATTTATGTTTTATAATTGTTCTTCTTTGAAATCTTTAGATTTATTAAATTTTAAAACTAATCATGTAACAAATATGGAATATTTATTTACTAATTGTAAAACTTTACAAATTCTTGATTTATCAAGTTTTGAAACTGCAAATGTGACAAATATGGAATATATATTTTCGGGTTGTTCTTCATTAATTTGGATAAATATATCATCATTTAAAACTGATAATGTTGTTAATATGGGAAATATGTTTTCTTTTTGTACTTCTTTAGCATCAATAGATTTAGAACATTTTGATACTTCTTTTGTTGAAAATATGGAATCAATGTTTAAACATTGTGAAAATTTGACAGAATTAAATATATCAAATTTTGAAACTTTTAATGTTAATAATATGCAAAATATGTTTGAATCTTGCATTAAATTAAACAATTTATATTTTGATATAGATTTATTTGATACTTCTAAAGTGGTAAATGTGGAATATATGTTTAGTAATTGCAAAGTATTAAATGAATTAGATGTTTCTAAATTTAATACTTCATTAGTTACTAATATGAGAAATATGTTTGAATCATGTAAAAATTTAACTCTTATAGATGTTACATCATTTAATACTTCTCTAGTCACAAATATGGAATTCATGTTTTACGAATGTAGAGAAGTCAAAGAATTAAATGTATCAAAATTTGAAACTTCTTTAGTTACAAATATGCAAAGCATGTTTGAATTATGTCCCAAATTAACATCATTAGATGTATCTAATTTTGATACAAATAAAGTAACAAATATGGAAAATATGTTTAGTAATTGTCAATTAATTCCTGAATTGAATATATCTAAATTTAAATTAACATCAGTGACAAAAATGAATAGAATGTTTGAATTTTGTGTTCATTTAACTTCCATTGATTTTATTAATTTTGAAACTAAAAAAGTAACTAATATGAGTTATATGTTTTATGGATGTAATGGGTTAAAATATTTAGATATTTCTTCATTTAAAACAGATAGAGTTACTGATTTGAGTTATATGTTTTATGGTTGTAGTTCTTTGTTATCTATATATTTTTATGGTTTTATAACTACACAAGTAACTAATATGGATTCTATGTTTCATGGATGTTCATCTCTTCAAGTTTTAAATTTAGATAAATTTGATACTTCTAAAGTTACAAATATGGGTAATTTATTTTACAATTGTAAATCATTAACTTCTTTAGATATATCAAATTTTAATACTACAAATGTTAATAAATTTAGTTATATGTTTTATGGATGTTCTTCATTAACTTCTTTATTTATACCTAAAAATTTTAATACGAAATTAATGGAAGATATGAATTATATGTTTACTAATTGTGGAGCATTAAAATATTTAAATTTAACACCTTTTGATACTTCTCTTGTTACTAATATGGCTTTTTTATTTAAAGGATGTTCAAAATTAGAAACCTTAATTATTAATAATTTTGATACTTCTAATGTTATAAATATGGAATATATGTTTTCTGATTGTTCTTCATTACAAATATTGTATATTACTAATTTTTATACTTATAATGCTATTAATATGAGAAAAATATTTTCTGGATGTTCTTCTTTGAAAAACATTGACTTGTCCAAATTCAACACTGTAAAAGTAAACAATATGGAATCAATGTTTGAAGATTGTTCTTCTTTATCAGATTTAAATATATCAAATTTTGATACTTCTCTAGTAAAAAATATGAATTCAATGTTTAAAGGATGTTCTTCTCTTAAATCCTTAAATTTATTAAATTTCGAAACTTCTAATATTATTGATATGAGTTATATGTTTAAAGAATGTTCTTCATTAATTTCTTTGAATTTATCTAATTTTAATACTAGTAATGTTTTAAATATGGAATATATATTTTCAGATTGTTCTTCATTAATATCATTAGATATTTATAATTTTGATACTTCCAAAGTTACTAATATAAAATCTATGTTTTCTGGAAATTTAAAAATTACTTCATTGAATTTAAAAAATTTTAATACAATAAATGTTATCAATATGGAATCTTTATTTGAAAATTGTATATCATTATCCTCATTAAATTTATCAAGTTTTGATACAAGTAACACTATATATATGGAAAATATATTTTTGAATTGCCAATCATTAGAAGAATTAGATATAAGTAATTTTAATTTAACTTCAATAAAATCATTTGCTTATATGTTTAATTCTTGCAAATTTTTATTTTCATTAAATCTCCCTAATTTAACTCAATTATCAGTAATAAATTTATCTCATATGTTTTCAGGCTGTTTATCTTTATTATCTTTAAATCTATCTAATTTTGATACTTCCAAGGTTTTATATATGGATAATATGTTTTCATATTGTAAATTTTTATCATCTTTGGATCTTGATAATTTTAATACTCAATCTGTTATTGATATGAAATTTATGTTTGCAGGATGTTCGTCTTTGGAAAATTTAAATTTATCAAGTTTTAATACTACATCAGTTAAATTTATGAACGGAATGTTTTATGCATGTTATAAATTAAAGCTTTTAGATTTATCTAATTTTAATTTTGATTTAACAGAAAATATGGCTTTTATGTTTTACCAAGCAAAATCTATTAGTTCATTATATATACCTAATTTTAAAGCTTCTTATGTCGAAAGAATGCATTTTATGTTTTATGGTTGTGAATCACTTATTTCTCTTAATTTATCAAACTTGAATACAAAAAAAATAAAAACTATGGATGCATTATTTTCGGAATGTTCAAGTTTGAAATATTTATATATTAACAATTTTGATACAAGTGCTGTAACATCTATGAGTCATATGTTTAATGGATGCAATTCTCTAATTAGTGTTAATTTATCAAGTTTTAATACTTCTTCTGTAACTTCTATTGATCATATGTTTTCAGGATGTTATTCTTTAGAATATTTAGATATTATTAATTTTGATACTTCTAAAGTAATTTATATGGATTATTTATTCTTTAATTGTTCTTCTTTAACAAGTATTATTTTAGATAAATTTGATACAAGTTTAGTCACTAATATGAATTATATGTTTAATTCATGCAAAAAATTAATATCTATAAATATATCTAATTTTAATACTTCATTAGTAAAAAATATGAATTACATGTTTGCAGAATGTCATTCTTTAAAATTTGTAGAAATTGATAATATGATAACTTCTTCTTTAATTACTATGTCACATATGTTTGAAAATTGTTATTCTTTAAGATCTATAAATTTATCCAGTTTTAATTTAGAATTAACACAAAATATGGAATATATGTTTGCCAATGATAATCAATTAGTATATGTAAATTTTTTAAATGCTAATGATTCAGGAATAAAAAGAATGAATAATATATTTCTAGGTACACTTGAAAATATGGTATTTTGCATCAATGAATCCTTGAGTAGAAATATATATGGAATAATATCAAGAAAAAGATGTACAGCAATAGATTGTTCAAAAAATTGGACTCTTAGTCGTAAACTTATTCTTGCATCAAATGGTCAATGTGTAGATGAATGCCCAAAAAAAACAATATTTTTTCATGATTATAAATGCTATTATAGATGCCCAAATGAAACACTCCCTGAAGATTTTGAATGCAAAGAAAGTTTTGATACTTATATAGATCCAGATTCATGTACAATAAATAATTATTTTTTGGGTGCTTGTAAAAAAAGATTATATACTCAAATAGATAAAAAGCATTTTATAGAATCAACAGTGAATGATTTCCTTAAAGGGAAATTATATGGTTTAGCTTTAATGTCTTTGGAAAATCAAAAAAAATTTATTATTAGAGAAGAAACAGAAACATATGCGATATATGCTTTATCTAATAAAAATAGAGAAAATGATCTAGTATATATTAATATGGATGAATGCATTGAAGCTTTAAAAGAAACATATAAACTTTCTAATGATTTTATAATATTTCAAATTCAATATAAATCACCTGATTTAAAAATACCAATAGTTGAATATAATATATTTGCATTATTTGGTACCAAAAAATTAGAAATTAATCCTTGCAAAAATTTAAAAGTTAGATATTATATTCCTCTAAATATTAGTAATTATGAAGATTTTAAATATAATCCAGAAAATGATTTTTATTATAATAAATGTCTTCCTTATTCTTATGAAAATAGTATTGATTTGTCTCTATATGAAAGAAAGGCCGAATTTAATCGTAATAATATGTCCCTTTGCGAAAATATTTGTACATTTAAAGGGTATATAAATAGTTATGTACAATGTGAATGCGATATTAAACTTAAGTTTAATTCTTTTTTTAATAATCTTGATAAAACTGATTTAATACATAAATTTGAAATAAAAAAAGGAAATAATATTAATTTTTGGGTATTGCAATGCTTTTTCTTTATTTTTTCAAAAGAAATTATATCATATAATATTTGCAGCATTATTATTTTAGTAATAATATTTTTGTTTATCATTGGTTCCATTATTTTCAATTGCAAAGAAAAAAAGGTTTTATTTAATAGAATAAACACCTCAATTAAATTAATATTTTTCAAAGAAAAAAAAATTTCATTAAATAAAAAAGATGATAATAAAAAGGAATTAAAATTAAATAAACATAAATTTTCTAAGAGAAATAAATTTATTAAACAAAATAATAATATTAAAAGTTCATCAAGATTTTTAAAGTCTAATTTCAAAGATAATTTTATAGAAAAAAAGAGAATAGATAACCAAAATAAAGAACATAAGGAAAATTTTTTTCAAATGATAAAAATGTTGCAACAAAAGAATAATGTTCAAAATAACAATGAAAATTTTAAAGAAATAGAAAGAAAAACATATAATGAACTAAATTCTTTATCTTTTAGAGTTGCCATAGAAACAGATAAAAGAACTTTTTTCCAATATTATATTTCATTATTAATGACAAGGCAATTATTATTATTTACTTTCAACTGCAAAAACGATTTCAATTCTAAAATAATGAAAATATGTTTCTTTTTATATATGTTTTCCATATTTTTATTTATAAATACATTATTTATAAATATTTCATCTTTATATAAATTATTTATTTCCAACGGAAAAATAGATATCTTCTATGATTATTATCATCTTATAATTATAACAGTTATTTCCAAAATTATAAAAATAATTATATTATCAACAGCATTCACAGAAGAAGATGTTATATATATAAGGTCAAATAAAAATAGGAAAGATATAACAAAAGCTTTAATCAAAATTAACATTAAATGTCATTTATTTTTCTTTTTTAGCATTTTAACTCTTTTCTTTATTTGGATTTATATTGCTTGTTTTTTTACTATCTTTAAAAAAACACAATTTTATGTGATAATAAATACTTTAATAAGTTTTGGGATATCCTTAGTAATTCCTTTTATTCTTGGGTTTTTTGCTTCAGCTTTTAGAAAAATTGCTTTGACCAAAGGAGTTAATTCTGGAAAATTTTTATTTTATCTAATTTCGAAACTTTTAAAAAATATATTATGAATGTATAAACTTTATATATAACATGCTTACCAGTAGGGAAGCAATTATATATATAAA
>NBJL03001486.1:0-14581 GCA_002087855.3 Entodinium caudatum | reverse complement strand
CCCAATCCCCAATCCCCAATCCCCAATCCCCAATCCCCAATCCCCATAGAACACAAAAAAATTTAAATTAATTTAAATATTTAAAAAAATTAAATATTTTAAATATTTAAAGAATAAAAATTAAATTAATTAATATTTTAATAACAGATTTAAATTAATTAAATAAAATTCAATTATTTGATTATTATTTTATCCAATTTGAATAAAATAATCCAAGATATCTAATATATAATCCCAAAATTAAATTTAATTTTAATTAAAACAATGACTTCGAGTAATGCTCGAGTTGTTTGGATGCAGCAAATGGTATCCCAGTGCTTTGCAAAGCAAGGTGACGAAGGCGGCCATCCCATAGATCAAGAACTTACCGAAAAATTCATCCAATTTCTTAATGGTAAAATGGGAAAAACGCTTTTAATTTACTACCAAAAGCAGATTAAGCTCAATGAAAAGAATCCTCCAGATTCATCTTTGAACCCGATATACATGTGCAATGAACAGACAAAAGGAATCGACCTGCAAAACAGAGCTTGTTTCTTTATAAGAAACATTGAAGATGGAAAAGAAGTCAACTTCAGTGTGGCCTCGGATGAAACTGTTTCTTTTGGTGAAATGACTTCAGATAGCATCATCGGAATGAACAAAGTCATTTACAATTATCTCTTCCAAGGAATTGACCAAGTCCAACAAAATGAATGGGACAAAATCAAAGAAGGACAAAAGGAAGAATTCAAAAAGGTTCTAGAAAACTTCGCCAAAGACATCAATGACACAATTGAATCCTTTGTTAAAGGAGTTAAATTCATGGAGCTTCCTAACAATGTCAAGGAGTATATCCAGCAAGATAAGAAAGACTACATCAGAGACGAAGAAAAGCAAGTCCTCGTAGCCAAAATTGAAGACGTGTACCAAAGTTGGATCATGACACTTACAGAAGAAATCGAAGATATGGACAAAGGCAACAATACTTCAAATGATATTGGTCCAAGATCTGAATTGGAAAGATGGAAATTCAGAATGCAACGTCTTACTAAAGTCAATGACTTCTTCAAGGGAGAAGATTACAGATTAGTTTCTCAATACTTCCATGAACAAAAGAATAAGCTTTCCTCGAAGATCCAAAGCATGATAAATGATATGAAGCAAAAGAAAATTGATTCCTACACTGCTTATGCTGAAGCTAGAGATAATGTTAAATACTTGTCAACTTTGGAAATCTACTTCGATCCTTTATACAACAAAGGCCCTGATAATATCATTGATTCCCTACAAAGTCTTATGAACTCTTTGAAATTAATCAGCTTCACTGCTAGATACTATGATTCAACTAAGATGACCAACTTATTCAGCAAAATCACAAGCCAAATGATTAATAACTGTATTGACTACATTTTAGACAAAAAGACCAAGAACGGAATGGCAAACAACGATCCTAACTTTTTATGGGAACAGCAACCTGATGACTTAATTCAAAAATTCGAAAAATGCATTGAATTATATAAATGCTACAAAGAAAAATATAAGCAAGCTAAAACTAATACCACTAGTTCAAACAAAGAAAACAACTTCGAATTTGGAGAAAACCAACTTTTCGGAAAATTCGAACAGTTCTGCAAAAGACTTACTAAATTAATCGAGCTCTTCACTACCATTAAACAATTTGAAGATATTCGTAAGCACAAATTAGATTCAATGGATACTATCCAAGCCTCATATGATGCTGAATTAGAAGCCTTTAAACATAAGACTGCTCAGTTATTAAAATACAATGATACCAAATTCGATAAAGATTACGTCGCTTTCAACTTAAAGATAAATGATATAGAAAATGAGCTTCACAAAATAATCAACGAAGAATTCAAAAAATTAAATTGGATCGAGAAAAAATTGAAACTTTTAGCCAAATATGAAAAGATCTTAACCAAGCCAAATTTACAAGCCAATCTCAGAACCGAAAAATTAGAAATCTTCTCTAATTACAAAAGAGAAATTGATTTAATCCAAGCTACTTTTGACTCAAATAGAACAAATCCCCAATTACAAAGAAACATGCCTAAGATTTCCGGAAGAATAAAATGGGCTAAGCATTTATTCAATAGGATTTTCCCTTTTATAAATAACTTCAAAGACATAGCAGCTAAAGACAGAAAAGAAACTGAACTTAGCTATATGACTACTAATACCTTATTATATTCTTATATAATCTTAAACGAAAAATTCTTTGGTCAATTCGTTGAAAGCGCCAAATCTAAATTAACTTTACCTTTAATTGTCATAAATGAAAACTCAGCACCTAAAGTTAATTTAGACTTATACGTATTACAACTTATCAGAGAAGCTAAGTGCATGATGAGAATGAATTGCCAAATCCCAGAAGCAGCAAAGATAATTTTATTACAAGAAGAAAAATTCAAGAAATATTTCAATGAATTAACTTTCATGGTGAAAGAATATATCAGAATTTTGTCAAGAATAAACAAATCAGAAGCTGAATACTATTTCAAAGGTCACATAAAAGATTTAAACCTTAAATTAACTCCTTTGAAATCCACAGTTAACTGGAGTAGTATGAACATAGACAGTTCTCTCCAAATAGTATTCGAATGTCTCCAAAGATTCGAATATTCAATAGACTCCTTCATGGAAATCTTAGATAACAGAGTCCACAGAAATATGCTCACTATAAAGAAATTAGATTTACTTTACATTCCAGAAAACCCAACAAAGATGCAAATCCCTGAAATAATAGCTGCCCAAGAAGAACATGTCAAAAAACAGAACGAATTTTTAAAGAATAAGAATATCGAAATAGAAAATGCCATTCTTGACATGATTGCCTCCATTGAAGCTTATGAAGTAGATCCAAAAATAACAAAAGTTGATAAAAAGACCTTATATAAATTACTAAGTGATTACGAAGATAAATTCTACGAATTTTTAATTGCCACTACTAAAAACAGTTTAATCAACTTAAGAGAAAGAATTGTTGGTGATCATCCTAATCCAATATTTTCAGTCGATGTTATCTTATCAAATAATACAATCCAAATAAATCCTAAAATTCAATTAATTCAAGAAGCTATCAATAAAATAGCCAAAAGTATCTTATTTACAATGAAAGGAATCAACAGTTGGAAAAAATTAGACAATTCCCAAGTTACATCTTTCCACGAAAAAATAGGAAAAGACAACGAGATAGTCAAAATGATTTTAGTATTAACTGGTTCATATCAAAGCAATAATGTCGATATAGAAAAATATTTAAAAGAAACATTTGATCCATTTAAACCAATATGGATGGATTCAATCGATAAAAAAATTAAAGAATTCAACCAGAAACAAAATAAAACATATGTTGACTACGAAGGCAAACTTATCGAATATGACAACATCGAAGCAAAAATAAACGCAATCCCAGAAGAAGAAAAAATCGGAGCAGTTTCGATCAATTTAGTTCCTATTAAAAAGACCTTATTAAAATATGTTGATGATTGGAAATTCGCTTACATGCGTCAATTGCTTCTTACGACAAAAGCTACAAGCAAAGAATTAAATCAAATAATGAGTCAATTCGAAGATAATTTAAGCATGAAAATTGAAAGCTTAGAAGAATTAAAAGAAGTTGTCAAAACCATTGAAGAAATCAGAGTCAATGAAGGTATCATTGAATACAAAATAAAACCTTTCGTTTTATTCTATAATTTAGTCAAAGAACATTTGAAAGAAAGTGACTTCGAAAGATATAATTTCCCAACAAAGGAAAACTTTGACTCAAAATGGAAGAATATCTTAGTGCAAGCTTCTAACATGAGAGATAATTTACAAAAAGAGCAATTGAAATATAAAAAGAAATTATATGAAGAAGCTGCCAACTTAAAAGAACAAGTAAAACAATTAAAACAAGAATACGACAAAAACGGACCAACAAAAGAACCAAAAGTAGAAGTTGCTTATGATAGATTAGAATCTTTCAGAATTAAAGTTTTAGTCTTGAATAAACAATGGGTCAATATCAAAAACGCTGAAAATATATTCAATGTTTCTCAAAATAACTACCCTGAATTGAAAGAAATGGAAGAAGAACTTAAAAAATTAGGTACCCTATATGACTTATATATGAGTGTCTTAAAACAAAAAGAAGAATGGAAAGAAATGCAATTCAATGAATTGAATGCTAAAAAAGAGGAGATGGAAAATAAATGCCAAGAATTTACTCAGAAGCAATTCAAAGTAAACAAAGCTTTAACAACTACAACAGAATATGAAAATTTAAAAAATGAAATCCAAAAATTGCAAAACATTGTCGAAAGTTTCGATCTTCTTACTTTCGACTTCGAAGATCATCACTATAAACACTTAGCAGAAAAATTAGAAGTACCAGAATTAGCCACTGTCAAAGTCGACGGAGGATTATTCAGACTTAAGAAAATATTTGATAAATTCGAAGAAAATGACAAAAAGATAGAAGAATATAAAGGTGAAATCGAAGACACAGTAACTGTTGCCAAACAACAGAAAAAGATTGATACTCAATTGAAAGAAATCGATGAAGAATGGGCCACAAAAGTCTTCAAATTTGAACCACATAAAACAATCAAAGATTTATATTTACTTGATACTGTATCAACTTTAGAAATTAAAGCCACAGTCGAAGAACATTCTGGTAAGATCTCCGGATTTAAATCCCAAAGTAGAAATTTAACAAATGAATTGAATGCAAGAATAAAACAGAAGGAAACCGCTTTCCAAACTATTAATAACACTTTAGAATTGTGGTTAGGAGTTCAACAATTATGGAACTCACTTCAATCATTCTTTATTGGAGGTGATATCAGAAAAGAACTTCCAGGTCCAACCAAGAATTTCGAGAATTGTCACAAACTTTGGGTTAAGATAATGATGGACAAAGCTTATCCAACAAAGATTGTATATTCTTTATGTTCTTCAAATGAATTAACTCCTGATTTGGTTGATATTGATAGAACTTTGAAAGAATGTCAACAAAAATTAGATATTTACTTAGAAGGAAAAAGAGGACAATTCCCAAGATTTTATTTCGTTTCTAATGGTGTCTTGTTAGATATCTTATCAAAAAGAAGTGATCCAGCTAATATTAAATCAAATTTAGGTATCATATTTGATGCTATTAATGATATCGAATTCGCTGATGCTGATAAAAAGAGTATCATTGCTATAAGACAAGTAAAAAATATGAACACACCAGAAGATAAACAAGAAGTTGATATGACTGCCCATCCAGTTAAATGCGATGGTAAAATTGAAGAATGGTTATGTGATTTAGTAGCTTCAATGAAATATTCTTTAAGAGATTTATTCGAACAAGCTTATTATGATATGAAGAATTTCTATGATCAACCTTTAGATGATAATAACAAAGATGGATTCAAAGCTTTCATTCAAAAATATATTTGCCAAATTGTTATCTTCGGACTTCAATTATTTGGTACTAAAAGATTAGAAGAATTCATTGTAAGAACTTCTTATGAAAAAGGAGATTCATATAAGAAAAAATTAGTCGCTGGTGAATTAGATCCTGCAATGAAAGATTTCAATGTAATTTTAACAGAATTGACTGCAATGGCCAGACAAGGTTCTAAATATAAACTCCCTATGGTTAAATTAGAAGCTTTGATTATCATCCACGTCCACAATAAAGATATTTACGAATATTTCATTCACGATAAAGAAATGGCAAGACAAATCGTCACAGTAAATGACTACGAATGGCTTAAACAGACAAGAGTATATTGGTATGACCATAAAACATCATCAAAAACAGTCAGAACTTGTTTAATTAATATCACCGATGTCGCTTTTGAATATGGTTATGAATTCTTAGGAGCCAAAGAAAGAATGTGTATTACTCCTTTAACAGATAAATGCTATATAACTTTAGCCCAAGCTATGGGTATGCAATATGGTGGTGCTCCAGCTGGACCCGCAGGAACAGGAAAAACTGAAACTGTAAAGGATATGGGTCGTTCCATGGGTGTATTCGTCTTAGTAACAAATTGTGCTCCTGAACACAGATATAAAAACATGGCAGAAATTTTCAAAGGTTTATGTCGTTCTGGTGCTTGGGGTTGCTTCGATGAGTTTAACAGAATCCAATTAGAAGTATTATCTGTCTTAGCTACTATTATTTCTGCTATTCAAGATTGTCGTAAAAAGAACCAAGAAAGATTCAAATTCCCAGAAGGTGGTAACAATTTCAGTGATATTGAATTAATTCCTACTATGGGTTACTTCATTACAATGAATCCTGGTTATTCAGGAAGACAAGAATTACCCGAAAACTTAAAGATCTTATTCAGAGGTGTAACAATGATGGCACCAAATAGAGAAAGTATCATTAGAGTCAAGTTGTGTTCTTACGGTTTCGATTGCTACGATGATATTTCAAAGAAATTCAGAAAATTATACGAATTGTGTGAAAGTCAGTTATCTAAACAACAACATTATGACTTCGGTTTAAGAAATATTTTATCAGTATTGAGACATGGTGGTAACGAAAAGAAATTAAAACCAGAAAAAGAAAAGGAAGAAGAATTAATCTATATGGCTTTAAGAAGTATGAACTTATCAAAATTAGTTCCTGATGATAAGCCGCTTTTCTTGAACTTGATTAGTGATGTCTTCCCCATGCAGAAAAATGCTAAACAAGAAGCCAATCCAAAATTAATGGAACAAATCAAAATTATTTTGGACAGAAAAAAATTAGATAGTCTTAATATATGGGTAGAAAAAATAATCCAAACTTATGAAACATATCATGTACGTCACGGATTTATGATTGTCGGTAATACTGGTGTAGGTAAAACAACAATTACTGAAGTTTTAACAGAAGCAATGTCTGAATTAAACACAAACGAAAAAGATCCTAAATGGAAAGTCCATAGATTAAATCCCAAAGCTGTAGAAAACGAATATCTATTTATTCAAAAGATCGAAGATACTTATATCTTAGGAGTATTCACAATGATTTGGAAAAAATGTAATGAGAGTTCGTCTTCTTATAGTAAACAAAATAACTGGATTGTCTGTGATGGTCCTATTGATAGTATTTGGATCGAAAACTTGAATACAGTATTAGATGATAACAAGATTTTAACCTTATCAAATAACGAACGTATTGCAATGCTTGATTCTTGCCGTCTTGTAATGGAAACTGAAAACGTCAAAAACGCTTCTTTAGCCACAGTATCAAGGTGTGGTATGATTTATATCACTGAAAGAGATATTACTTATAAGCCTTATGTAAATACTTGGTTCAAGAAAAATAAAGATTTATTGAAAGATATTAAATCTAAATTCAAAGTTGATGAAGAATATATTAAGAAAAATATAGATAAATTAATTAATGAAAATGTCGAAAATGAATTGCTCAGACAATTTAATCCTTGCATGGGAATTTCATGGCTTATTAAAGTTAAGAACTTTTTACTTTTATTAGAAAGTTTATTAGGAGACAAAACAAAAACAACTTTAGATAAGGATTACATAGATAAATGTGTCGCTTTCTCTTTCGCTTGGGCTATCGGTTCTTTGTATGATATTAAAGAAAGAGAAAAATTCCATAAATATTTAGCAGGAAAAGGTTTCAAATTACCTGAAGTTCAAAATGGTAATACTATATTTGAATGTTCTTTAGAAGGAAATTGGGACCCATGGAATCCAGAAAATATAACAATAGATAAAAGAGAATTAGAAAACTTCTCTTCTTTATTAATTCCCACAATGGATTCAACTCGTGCTTTGTTCTTAATTGATAAAATTAGCCAATGCAGATTAGATGCAGTGTCAGAAAGATATCCTCCTTGTTTACTTTTGGGAGATTCCGGTACAGCTAAAACTTCCACTATTTTAATTTACCAAAAAAATATCCAAAAAGATCCTAAACGTGCTTTAAAGAGAGTCAACTTCTCTTCTGCTACTTCACCAACTAACTTCCAAGAAACATGTGATGATGAATTAGAAAAGAGTGGTAATGAATTTATTCCTATGTTAGATAAAAGTATGGTTATATTCATTGATGATTTGTCAATGCCTTATATTAACAAA
The DNA here is from genome assembly GCA_002087855.3 of Entodinium caudatum. Classification (NCBI taxonomy): domain Eukaryota; phylum Ciliophora; class Litostomatea; order Entodiniomorphida; family Ophryoscolecidae; genus Entodinium; species Entodinium caudatum. The sequence continues at coordinate 6,499 of NBJL03001486.1, read as the reverse complement.
TGGGGAGATCAAGTCACTTTGGAATTGGTCAGACAACTTCTCGAATTTAGCGGTTATTATTTAATTAAAGCCGATGAAAACAGAGGAGTCATGAAAAAAATATCTAAACTTAGCTTCGTTGCTGCTATGAACCATCCAAAAGGAGGTAAGAATGATATTCCAAATAGATTAAAGAGACACTTCTTCATATTCAATATGGTTTTGCCAAATGAAACTTCTATTAATGATATCTATGGTAAAATCTGTCAAGCATACTTTACCAAAAAGAGCTTTAATGAACTTATTGCTAATCAAGCTATGAAATTGCCTAAATTGACCTCAGATCTTCTTAAAAGAATGGAAAGCAAGTTCCAACCAACTCCTATCAAATTCCATTATACTTACAACATGAGAGAACTTTCAAGAACTTTCCAAGGTATATTTAATGCTGATAGATCAGGAATTCTCAATTCAGAAAGTAAATATCAAATCAAAAGTGATGTGTTCTTATTATGTCTTTGGAAACATGAAGTAACCAGAGTCTTCAGTGATAAATTGAGAGATATAGATGATAAAAAAGAATTTGTAAATATTGTTGAAATAGTATTAGGAGAAAACTTCGAAAAAGAAGTAACAGATCAAGTAAAGAATGATATCTTCTTCGCAGATTATTTAAGACCTAAAGAAGTCGATGAAGAAATAGGTTGCTTGAAATATCCCAAATTTTATGAAAATATAGAAACCTTAGATAAAGCCAGAAAAGCCACTGAGCAATTCATGGCTGAATTGAATGAAGATAAAACCAAAAAACATGTCGAAATTGTTCTTTTTGATGATTGCTTGAAGAACTTAATGCGTATAACAAGAGTCATCCAACAAGATCAAGGAAGTGTTATGTTAGTCGGTGTAGGAGGATCTGGTAAACAAAGTTTAACAAGATTAGCCGCTTATTGCGAACAGAATGATTTAGTTCAACCTACTTATGGTTCACCACCAAGACCTGATGATTTAAGAGCTGTATTTAGAGCTTGCTTCAGTAAAATTATTGAAATGTACAATCCACAAAAAGGTATTTTCTTCAAACCACAGACAATGTTAATGACAGATGCTGAATTTAAAATTGATTATTATTTAGAAGTCGTTTCTTCTTTCTTATCCACAGGAGAAATCGCTAACTTATTCGGTCAAAAGAATGATAAAAATACTATTATTGCAACAATGAGAACAACTTTAGGAAAAATACCAAAATATGCCAATTTAGAATTAGATGAATCCGTTGTATGGAACTATCTTATTTTCTTTGCTAGAAAATATCTCCATTTATCTTTATGCTTTTCTCCTTCTTCCGAGAAATTCAGAGAAAAATTCATTAAATTCCCTGTTCTTTTCTCAAGTGTAACAATAGTTTGGCTTCTTCCTTGGCCAGAAGAAGCTCTTATTTCAGTTGCAAAAGGAGCCATAGAAAATAACAAAAACTTGAAATTAGTAGGAAAACCTGAACAAATAACTCAATTATATAATCACATTGCTGGTGTTCATATGACAATTTCAGAACAAACCTGCAAAGACTATTATGACTATTTCAGAAGACATGTATATGTCACTCCCAAGAGTTTCCTTAGTTTCATTCAAGAATATATGAAAGTATACATCAAAAAGAAAGCAGAAATCTCAGTAAAAGAAACGACTATTAATAACGGGTTGGCTAAATTAGCAGAAGCAGAAAAAGATATTGCTAAAAAGAGTCAAGAAATGCAAGTTCAAGTCGTTGAAGTCGAGAAAATCAAAAAAGAAGTAGACTTAAAAGAGCAAGATTTAAGTGTTAAAAATGCAGCAACTGCGCAATTAGAAAGAGAAGTATCAGCCGAAGAAGAAAAATGTAATAAAGATGCCGCAGTAATCAAGCAACAAAGTGATGAAGTTAATCGTGATTTGGCCTTAGCTAAACCTAAATTAGATGCAGCGCAGCAAAAGATTCTTGATTTAGATCAAAAAGTATTGCAGCCTTTAGGTAAAACAAATGTACCAACTTCTATTAAATTCTATTTCGAATGTTGTGGTATTATCATGAGTAAGAGATTGGCAGTTCCTGATAACTTTGGAGAATTAGAATTAAATAAGGATACAAAAGTTAGATATTATTCTCCTTTAGGTTGGGTAACAATGATTTCTTATATTGCAAGTAACTCTTATGGATCATTCTTTGATACAATTAAGGAATGGCAAGAAAAATTAGATGGAAATAAATTAAATATTAACGATGAGACCTTGGAACTTTTGAGACCTTTCTTAGATTCAAAGACTTCAAAAGATGAACCTTTATTCTCTGATGATGTCGCTGCAAGAATTGGAGGTGATGCTTGTAAAAGACTTGCAGCTTTCTGTCGTTCAATTTCTGATTTCGTATACGCAGTAAGGGACGTCATTCCCAAGCAACAAAAAGTAGAATTGATGAGTAAGAAATTCGCTGAAGCAATGAAATTATTAGAAATTCAACAGAACAGAAAGAGAGAAGTCTTAGAAGAAAAAAGAAAATTAGAAGAATCATTGGCTGAAGTAAGACAAAAGAAAGATGCCCAACAAGAAATATTGAATAAGATGGCTAAGAAAGTAAATGGTGCTAGACAATTGATCGAATCATTAAAAGGAGAAAAGAAAAGATGGACAGAAGATAGTAATCGTTTCGATCAAGAAAAGAGACAACTTTTAGGTGATTCTGCAATAGCCTCTGCGTTTATAGCTTATGCTGGTCCATTTAACTATACTTTCAGAACTAATATTTTATTCGAAAAAGTTTTCAAAGGAGATGTCGCTAAAAGAGGTATTCCATATAATGATCAAATTGTTTTAGAAGACTTTTTGGCAGATGAACCTCAGAAAAATGAATGGTTCATGAGTAAATTGCCAAGCGATACTTTGAGTGTTCAAAATGCTATTTTGGTCACTACTTCTTCAAGATACCCATTATTAATAGATCCTCAAGATCAAGCCAAGAATTGGTTAGTCAATATGTATCCAACTATTTTAGCCGAAAAACATATTTATCAAATGGCTACTTTCTGTGGAAAAAGATTTGAAAGTTATTGCAACTCTTTATTATGTATGGAAAATCAAATAATGATTGAAGGTATTGAAAATGATGTTGATACTACTTTAGATCCTATATTAGAAAGACAATTCGTTGATAAGAAGAACTCAACATCTAAGATAAAGAAAATAAGAATCAATGGACAAGATATCGAATTCGATGAAAGATTCAAACTCTTCATGTTATGTAAATTAATAAATCCTCACTTTACTCCAGAATTGGCTGCTAAGACAACTATTATTGATTTCTGTGTTACTGCTATCGGTTTAGAACAACAATTACAAGCTATTGTTATTTCCAAAGAGCAAAAGCCTTTAGAAGAAACTTTGAAACAAATCTTGGCTGATATTACTAAAAATAAGAATTCTTTGTTACAATGCCAGAAAGAAATATTGGATAATTTAAATAAGGAAGGAAATCTTTTAGATAATGAAGATATTGTCATTGTATTAAATAACTCTAAGACCCAAGCTGAAGATAATACTAAAAAAATCAAAGAAGCCGAAGAAAAAAAGAAAGATATCAACCAAAAAAGAGAAAAATATTTACCTGTTGCTACAAGGGGATCTGTATTATACTTCTCAATTGTCCAAATGCAAGAAATATCCAAAATGTATTCAACATCTCTTCAACAATTCTTAGTTTTATTCAATTACGCCATAGAAAATTCAACAATGTCGAATAATACTGATCAAAGAGTTCGTCATATTGTAAGAAAGTTAACCGAGCATGTATATAAATATATCGTAAGAGGTCTTTTCGAAAAGCACAAAACTGCTTTTATTTTATTAGTATGTTTCAAGATCTTAGCAGAAGAAAGAATTGATGGAGCTTATTTATTAAAGCCTAATGATATTTCATTCTTTATTAAATGTGGTGGTATCATAAACTCAATTAATGAACCTGATTGTCCTTATGACTTCATCGGTGCAAAAGGTGATAAAAAGCCTAAAGAATATTTGAACTTATTAGCTATTACTAGGCATAAATTCAATGAAAATCATTTATACTTCCAACGTTTGACGGATAAATTAAATACAGAACCTGATAAATTCAAGACATTCTATAATGCTCAAGAGGCAGAAAATTATATCCCTTATGAGGATATATTTAATCATAACAAAAAATTAGCAGCATTTTTGAAACTTATGTTCGTTAGAGCCATGAGAGATGATCGTACTATAATTTGCGCAACTCAACAATTTGTTCCAACTGTATTAGATGATAAAGACTTCTTGAATCCTTATCCAGAAGAAATTAAAGATATTTATAACATTACTGATTCAAGAACACCAATTCTTTTCTTATTATCAGCAGGTGCTGATCCTTCGACGAATATTGAAAACTTAGCAAGAAAGAAAGGCAAAAAAATAGATTCAATATCCATGGGAGAAGGTGTTTTGGAAATAGCCTTAAGTGTCGTTGATGAATGCAGAGCTTCAGGTGATTGGGTTTATTTCCAGAATTGCCATCTAGGTTTAGATTTCATGAGTAAATTAGATATTTTATTAAAGAATCAAGAATTAGAATTTAACCCTGAAATGAGAATATGGCTCAGTTGCGAACCAAGAGATGAATTCCCTATTGGTTTATTACATCAGAGTTTGAAAGTAACAAATGAACCTCCTAAAGGTATCAAAGCAGGTATGTTGAAAACTTATTCCAGTGTTGTAACTGCAGAAAAATTAGATATCTTCGAATATAAAGAATGGAAGAATTTAGTTTTCGCTTTATCATTTATTCATTCATTAGTTATCGAAAGAAGAAAGTATGGTCCTTTGGGATTCTGTGTTCCTTATGATTTCAACAACTCCGATTTAGAAGCCTCAATATTATTCGTAGAAAAACAATTCCAAAGAGAAAGTGATCTTCCCGAAAAGAAGCCACCACATGAAATGATTAACTTCAAAACTTTAACAAATGTCGTTTCTACTATATTATATGGAGGTCGTATATTCGACTTAAAGGATGAATCTCTTTTCAAAACTATTGTTTCTTCATATCTTGAAGATCCTGCCTTTAAACAACCTAATTATAGTTTCTACCCAACTCCAAAAGATAAAGTTGATCCAAAGAATAAGATAGAATATAAGATTCCAGAAAACTTAAAAGAAATAACTGATTACATTGCTCATATTTCTAAATTCCCTAACGTTGATCCACCACAAGTATTCGGTTTACATGGTTCAGCTGATATGACTTTCCGTATCAAAGAATTTAATGAATTATTAACAACAATTACTACAGCATTGCCCAAAGATGGTGGAAGTGGCGGAGGTGTTTCAAAAGAAGAAGAAGTAAGACCTAAAGTTGAAGCCATGCTTGATACTTTCCCTCAATTCTTCATTGAAAAAGATTACAGAGATAAAATTAATAGTTATTCATTTATGAATATCGGAAAAGGTTTAGAAGTTCCTCTTAACAACGTACTTCTTCAGGAAATCAAAGATATTCAAAATATATTAGAATTGGTCAAAAAATCTCTTAAAGATATCAAAGATGCTATTGCTGGTACTTTACTTATGACAGAAACTATTACTGAATGTATAGATTCATTATATCTTATAAGACCTCCTAATATTTGGATGTTTGACGCCAACGGCTCTGAAATTTCTTGGCTTTCTCCTAATGCAAGTTCTTGGTATGAAGGTTTGAAAATAAGAGCAGAAAAATTAAGAGAATGGCTCGGATGTCCTAATGATACCAGACCACCTTTCTATTTCCCTGGATTCCTTAAACCTCAAGGTTTCTTAGCCGCCTTCAGACAAGAGTTCTTCAAGATGAAAAAGAAAAGTCCTGGAAATGCTAAAGAATTCGAGAAATTGGCTTTAGATCAAATTGACTTATCTTATATGCCTGATAGAAATGAAACCGATCCTAAAAATATGCAAAGAGTCCAAAAGACTAAAGATAAGATGGATAGCATTATTATTTATGGTCTTTATATTGAAGGTGCAGTTTGGGGAGGCGGAAGCAAAGAAGGTTATTTAGTTGATGATCCTGATCCAAATTCGAGAAATACTATTATTAAATTCCCTGTAATTACTGTAAAGGGTGTTATTGTTAGTGATAATAAGGCTAGTTTATTAGGACCTACCAATGCTTCTTATTCTTGTCCACTTTATAAGTATCCTAAGAGAACTGATAAGTATATTATTACTGATATCAAGTTGAAGATTAATGGTTCTGACCAGGACGACAAGTTCTGGCAAAAGAGAGGTGTTGCACTTTTGTGCAATAAAGAATAAGCCGGTGTTCTGAACTAAATAGAAATATTATTAATTCTCTTTAAGTTAAATTATTAAAACTAAAAACAACTAATTTCTTTACTATTATTAATTTCTTTTAAAAATTTTTATTATTTTTTATTTTTAATTTTTATTATTTTTTAATTAAATAATATTATACTTATTTTTTAATTAACATCTTTAA
>NBJL03001479.1:0-16775 GCA_002087855.3 Entodinium caudatum | reverse complement strand
ATCAATAGAAAACTTAAATAATATAAATTTAGATTAAAATTAAAAAATGGAAAATGAAATTCAAAAAGAAAAATTAGAAAAAACTAGGGAATATCATTATTTTTATTTCAACGCAATTCACGACATCGAAAAAGAAATAAAAATCGAAATATCAAAAGAATATGAAGGATTCAATACATTAGAAATATTCGACGGAAAAAATCCTTTTAAATCAGCATATAATTCAAAAACTATATCAAAAATATATAGATTTAAATTATATCCTGATTTACTTGAGCAAAATAATCAAAATAAAAATATTATAATAAATTTTGAACAGAATAATAAAAAGGTTCAATTTATATTAAATATAGAAAATATTGATATTCATAAAGATTATTTCGAATATGATTTAAATAAAAAAGTAAAAGAAATAGACTTCATTAAAGCATCATATGAACAACAATTCGAAATTTATAATGACTTTATTCAGAATACTTTAAAGAAAAAGCAAGATGCGAAAGAAAATGAGGAATTTATTATATCAACACAAAGATTAATGTCAGGAGATAATGCAAATTATTCTTTTTATTTTTATTTACTAATTTTAAAGAAATGTTTAGATACAAAAATGCTTCAAAGACATATATTATTATTTGATCCTGAAAAAATAAATGAAATTATGAATATCCCTGAAGAAGAAAAAAAAGAAATAAATATCAAATTAAATAATAGAGTTAAAAAAGTTAATGAAATTATTATAGATGATATAGCACAAAAACAAAAAATAAAACAAGAATTTTATTTCATTATTTTTTTCTTTAATAATTTTTTTAATAAAATCGCCATTAAAAGAATGCTAGATGATAAAGAAACATTCGAAAGTATTTATAAAAAATTATTTATTTATAGAAAGTTGTTTCAAGGATTGGTAATAACAAATGATCAAGCTGATAAATTAATTGAAAAGGCAGAAAATTTTAATCAAATTTTATGTGTATTAAATTATTTAGGAAATAGTTTCCCAAATTTGATTAAAATACTTATAAAAAATTTCAAAAAAATTTCGGAAATAATTACCGCAGAACTAAAAGAAAAAAAAACTGAGAATAAAAAATATATTATCAAAATTGAAAGTTATGCTGTTCCAAATTGTAATGATAATTTAGAAGAAATTTATCAAAATCTTGTTTCATTAATAGATTTAGAGAAAAAACATAATAATCAAATAATAATAAAATTCACTTCAGAGTTTTTTAAGCCTTATATTAATTATAATGCAGGTAATAACCTTAATAATTTAATTTTTTTAAAAGATATAATTTCAGAAATAAAAAAAATCGAAAAAAAATTTCACTTTAAAGAAGATTTAAATAAATATATACACGACACAGGAATAAAATTAATAGAAGAAAAAAAATTAAAAAATCCTGAAATCTTATTATTTATTGAAAAAGATATTTATTACAATGATGAGAGTTATGCAAAAGATTATTCTCTCCGTAGTTTAAAAGTATTAGATGGAATTGATATTCAAACTTTAGATATAAAATATTGGAAAAAATTTGATTTTAAAGAAATATTCAGATATCAAATTAATGAATTCGCTGAAAAAATAGTCTCTTTAATTAAAGATATGAAAGATTTTGGTAAATTATATCAACTTTTTAAAATAGATGAAATAGGTGAAATACCTAATGAATATATAATTGAATTAAAAAATAGATATAAGGAATTAATAAAAACTTATTCAGAAGAAAGTTGTCCAAACTTTTTTGAAGATAGTGTAAAATTATTGAAATTAATAAATACAAATAATTTAGGATTAAAAGAATTTTTAAATGAACTAAAAGAATTTCTAAATATTAATTTGATAAATAAAATACTATCAAAATTAGCTAGAAATGATGATATAAAAAAAGATTTAAAAAAAAGTGTAGCTAATTTTTTCACAGAGGAGAAAAATACAAATCCAGAAGAATTAGTCAGTGTTTTAAATGTCAATCAAAATTTGAGAAGTCAAATATTTCAAGGGATGAACAGATATATTTTAACAGAGGATGATATTTTTGATTTAGAAGAAAATGAGAAATTTAAAGTTCTTAAAAAATTAATGGATAGTAATATTATGGAAGAAAATAAATATAAAAATAATGAAAAAGAATTAGAGAATTATTTAAAAGTAACAATGAAAATATTAGAATATGTAGCTAATAAATTAGAACAATTTGAAATAGGATATCCCAAGATAAGCAAATTCATGAATAATGAAGAAAATGAAGGAAAACTTTTAGATATTATATATTATATTTATTATAAAGATCTAAACAAGTCAAAAACAATAATAAGTAAATTAAAAAAAAAATTTTCTGAAGTTCAAGAAGTATTAAATAAATATGAAAAATTGTTAAAATATTTTAATTATTTTTTCCCAAGGAAATACGCTGTTTCTATACAAGAAATAACATCAGTTATTTTAGATATAACAGAAAGCAATTCACTAAATACTTTGGAAACAAAATATGAAACAGATTTTGAAAAATATGAGAAATACTATGAAGAAGCAGAGAGCATGGATAAATATATGAAAAGCATATTTTTCATACAAATTTATAAAGAAACAAAAAAGCAATTTGAAAAAAGTAAAGATGAAGATTCATATTATTTAGATGAAGCTAAAAATCGATTTAATGAATTAAAAAAATTATTTGAAAATAAAGGAAACACATCAAAAATAAATCCTCTAATATTAGAAATATGTATAAAAGCTATAAAAGATAACCCTGATAAATTAAGTGATGAAATCAAAAATTTAAAAGAAATATTCCAAAAACAAGATTTTATGTTTTCTGATAAAATTTATGAAGAATTTTTATTGTTATCCCAAAAGGACTTTATATTTGATATTTCTGTCGCTATTGATATTTTTATTTCAGAAATAAAAGGAAAAGCAACAAATTTTTTGGCTGATATAAAAAAGATAAAGAAAAACTTAACAGTACAAAGCAAAATAGAAACAATTCGTGAAAGCAAAAAAAAATTTGGAAATTATGGTATAAATATTGATGATGGAGAAGATTTTAAATTTTTAAAAATTTTATTAGAATTAAAACAAAATCCTGAATGCATTCAATTCTTATTTAATACATCACTCGAAGATTGCAGTGGCTTAAAAGAATTAATTTTAGAAAGTGATAATTATTTTCTTACCATAAGTGATATTTTAGACACGGAAAAATGCATAACATTTTTTAAGCAGTTAGGACCAGTCGAAGAAAAAACAGATATAGAAATAATAAATATTCTAAAACAAAAAGTATTAAATCAAGCTGATATTATATTATATTTCCAGAAATTTATTGCTAATTTCGCTCAAATTAAAACGCTTAAATCTTCAAGGTATAAATCAGAAAATTTGAAGTATCAAATAGATGCAATATTTAAAGATGCCATTTTCGAAGTAAATAATGAAAATAATAGATTTATTTCTTTTTTATGTATTTATAATATTATAGAAAAAGATATAATCCAAATGAAGAGATTATATGAAGACGATATTAAAAGTTTAAGAGATAGGACACAATTAACAAAAGATATGCCTAATGATTATAAATATTTAATAGATGTAATAAATGGAACATTTGAAATTCATTCTATAATGAGAGATATATGCAAAAAAGGCTATCCAAAAAAATTTAGAGTCCAAATAAAATTAAGTAAAGAAAAAATAGAAGGAAACGATGTTTTTAAGACTATATATATGTTAGATTTAATAAAAAGAGAAAAACCTGAAGAAATAAAAGAAATATTAAATAATATTTTAAAAAAATTAAAAAAAGAACAAAAAGAGGCATATGAGACAAATACTTTTATAAGAATAATTTATGGAAGAAAATTTAATTTATTTTATGATTATTTTCATAAATTAAATGATAATGACATTCCTATAAATTCATTTTTAAAATATTTAACAAATGACTCATATGAACATCAAATTAAAAATTTTGTAGCAGAAAAATCAGATGATGAAATTAAAAGTAATATAAATGATTGTGAAAAATATATATCTGAGTTATTCAGAATAAATGATTTATCTTTTGAGAAAATTTATTCTCAAACTATAATTAAAAAAAAGGATAAATACCAAGGCTTTTTTACTTTCAAATGTGAAAAATTAGAAACAAATTTATATCAAGTCCATAAGCATTTAACAGGGAATTCTCCCATTGCTCAAAATGTTTTATTTTGTAATAAAGATACTTATAATGAGGAAATTTTTACTTTTATATATAGAGCAGTAAAATGTGAATATAATTCCTGTTTTATAATAGCAGGAGTTGAATATTTAGAATATGAACAGACATTATATATGATTGATTTATTAGATTCTGTTTTTGAAAAAGAAAATAATATCAAATCTTGTATTATTTTCTTATATACTAATAATAACGCAGAAATTTGTATGAATGTTGAATTAAAAAAATATAAACAATTTTTGGAAATTGATGATTCATATAAAAATGAAAAATATGAAGGAAATGATATTGAAATAATAAGTTCTGATAAATCTGGGGTTGGTAAATCAACCCAAATTAGGAAATCTATAGAAAATGAAGGAAAAAAATGGAAATATTTTCCTTTTGGTGGTGTTCTCAAAAGAGAAGAAATTATCAATAGATTGATGAAATTCGAAGTTGATGAAAATTGTGTTGTGCATTTAGATTTATATGATACTGATAATATTTATTTAATGAATGAATTTTTATTATCATTTTTAATTTTAAGATATTATGGTAAAGATGAAAATGTTTTTTATCTTTCTAAAAATATTAAAGTTAAAATTGAAATTCCTAATACTTTTATTAACTTTATAGAAAAATTTCCAATTTTAACTTTATTTAAAATGAATGAAATGAATATATCAGAATTAGCTCCCTTAATAGTTCCAAAAAATATAGATTCAGACATTCAAATAGTTGCTAATTATTTGAAATGTTTAAAAGAGCAAAAAATATCAGATTTTGATTTAATTATACCCGGAATAACCCCAGAAAGTTTGATTGAAATATCAAAACTAACAATTTTTTATAAAAAGTCTAATAGAAAGGTTGTAACAGCATTGGATGCTCAAGAATTAACTCAACAAGAATGTCAAGAATTAATTTTTGAATCAATAAAAGAAGGAAATCCCACTTATTATCAAATTACTTCTTTTATAAACGTATTAGCAGTTCAATTCAAAAAATTTAACCAAAATTATTTTTTAAATGCGCATAATTTGAAATTAGCTTCACCAGATATTTATAAAATAAGGAATTATATTATAGAAAATTTCGTTAAAATAACAAAATATTTTACAGAAGGTGCTTTTACAAATTTACTTAAAACTCAAAAAAATGATTTTCAGGTAAAATATGGAGCTTATGATCAAAGGCAAGAGAATAAAGAAAATGAAAATGCTATAAATAATTTAGCAAATGATAAACATGGTGTTATGTCTTTTAGTGGAATTGATACTTCTCTCCTTTTTTTCCATGAAGGAATTAATGAATCTTTTAGTATTATTACTAATAAAAACTCCACTCATAAGGAATATAATAAACTTTTAGAATTAAAGAATTGCCAAGCAATGAAAAAAGAGGAAAAATTGAAGTATTTACCTAAATTTAATGACAAAAATCTCGATAAAAAAATTTTTTTAGCTGAACTAAAAAATATTTTAGCTGTGAACAACCCTGTAACAAATGAGGATAAAAATAAAGATAAAAATAAACTAAAATCTTTTGAAGAAATCACTGAAAATTATGTAATAACTCCAGATAATTTTATCAAAATGATATTAATATTATTAAGAATAAGATCAAATATCCCAGTTATAATGATGGGAGAAACAGGTTGTGGTAAAACATTTCTTATAAGAAAATTATCTGAACTTAAAAATAATGGAGACTCAACTAAAATGAGAATTTTAAATATCCATGCTGGAACTGATGATCAAGATATAATTAACTTTATTGAAAAAGATGCAGTCCCTTTTGCTGAAGAGTTGAAGCATCAAAATATGAAGATGAAAAAATTAAATAAAGAAAAGGGACTATTATTTGAAGAACAAAAACTTTGGGTATTTTTGGATGAAATAAATACATGTAAATCAATGGGACTTATAAGTGAATTGATGTGTAAACATACTTATCAAGGAAAAAAGCTTCCTAATAATATTGTATTCATTGCTGCATGTAATCCTTATAGAAGAAAAGAAAAAGGAAAAAAAGAAGAAAAAATAGGATTGGATGCAAACATGGCTGTCAAAGAAAAAAAACATTTAAATGAAAAAGAAAAAGAAGATTTGAAAAGATATGATGATGTTGATCTAGTTTATCTTGTAAACCCATTACCTCATTCATTACTTAATTTTGTAATTGATTTTGGAGGTTTAGATGAAGAGGATGAAGAAAACTATATACGATGCATAATTGAAGAATCAATTGAGAAAATATTTTATCAAGGAGAAAAAAATACTAGAATAGATAAAGAAAATACTAAATTAAAAATAATAAAGAAGATTGCTCAAGATATGGTTATTGAAGCACATAAATTTATTAAGAAACATAATGATAGATCTTCCGTCTCTTTGAGGGAAATAAGAAGGTTTAATATTTTTTATGAATTTTTCTTTGATTATCTTCAAAAAAGGAAAAAAAATTTAGAAGAAGAAAAAGATAAGAAAATTATGAATAAAGAAGAAGAAAATTTCTATAAAAATTTAGACCATTATCTTTTGCAAATTTATTCGATTAATCTAAGTATTTTCTTATGCTATTTTTTAAGAATAAAAGACAAGTCTTTAAGACAAGAATTTGTAAACATAATGAATTTAATTTTCCAAAACAAAGAAACAAAACAGACGAAAGATTTCTTGGAAATACCTAAAATGGAAGAGCAATTTTTAGTTGACAACATTAAATTAGATAAAGGTATAGCAAAAAATAGAGCTTTATTAGAAAATATATTTTCTTTATTTGCTGCACTTATTAGCAAAGTTCCAATATTTATAGTCGGAAAGCCAGGATGTAGTAAATCCCTTAGTTTTCAACTTATAAATAAATCATTACAAGCAGGTGGTTCTGAATCAAACTTTTTCAGAAAATATCCAAAATTATTAATTTCTGCTTTTCAAGGTTCTATGACAAGTACTTCAAAAGGAGTAGAAAATGTTTTTAATAAAGCAAGAGAAAATTATCAATCATTAAATAAGCAGGATAAAGCAACAAATATTTCGATGATATATTTTGATGAAATGGGTTTAGCTGAGCATTCTCCTAATAATCCTTTAAAAGTAATTCATTCTAAATTAGAATATGATGAAAATGAAGGAGAAAATAAAATTGCATTTTTAGGAATATCAAATTGGACTTTAGATGCAGCAAAAATGAATAGAGGAATATCCATATTCATTCCTGATTTAAATAAAGAAGATAATATAGAAATATCCTTGACAATAGGTAAATCCTATAATGAAAATTTAACTATTATGTATGAACAATTATTTAAAGATTTTGGTCTAGTTTATTATGAATATAAAAAATATTTGAAGCAAAATTGTAGTGGCGATGGAAATCAAGATTTTCATGGAAATAGGGATTTTTATCATCTAATAAAGATATTTACTAGAAATATAATTAAACAAAATGAAAATAATTCTTTAAATGAAGATACAGCAAAAGAAAGTGCTATTAATAGTATAGAAAGAAATTTCGGAGGAATGAATTTTGATAACAAAAAAAGCTCAGTTCAAAAATTTAAAGAACTTTTACCAAAATATTATGCTAAAATAAATATAAGCAAGGATTATGATGTTGTCAAAAGAGCACAAGAAAATTTAAATGATAAAAATAGTAGATATTTATTAGTTATTACAAAAGGTTCTGTAAATTTCTTTTTAATTTCATCTATTCTTATAGAAAAAAAAGCATGTAATTTTTATATAGGTAGTAAATTTAAAAATGATTTAAATAAGGAAGAATATGCAACTAAAATAATGAATAAAATTCAAACTGATATGGAAAGTGGAAATCTTATCATTTTAAAAGATTTAGAAACAATATATCCACTTATGTATGATTTATTTAATCAAAATTTTACTGTTTTAAGTGAAAAAAATTATGCAAGAATATCAGTTGGAAATTCGACAAATACTTTTTCTTTAGTTCATGATAATTTTAAATGTATTGTCAATGTTGATATAAATCAAATAACAGAAGAAGAGGCACCTTTCTTAAATAGGTTTGAAAAACAAATAATTTCTTTTGAAGATATATTAACTAAAAAACAAATAGATTTATCCAAAGAAATATATTCTAAATTATCAGAATTAACCATATGTGACAAGGAATTATTGGTAAATAATTATTCTTTAGAAAAACTATTAATAAATTGTAATTTAGATGAAATCCAGGCTTTAATATATCAAGCCAATTTAGAAGGAAAGAAAGAAAAAGAGGAGATATATGATTATATTTTTAGTAAAATTTCTTTAACTTTGCCTCAAGATATAATTATAAGTATGAAATTTGGAAATTTCAAGAGAAATAATCCTCAATATTATGATAAAATAATTAAAAATTATAAAAAAGGAGAGCATATCAACTTAGCAAATTTTTTAGAAAAAGTTACGAGTAAAAAAAATGTCGTTTATACATTTAGTCATAAAATGGAAAAAATTGTTGTACCAGATGAATCCGTAATTAAAAAAATAATTATAGGAATGCTAAAAAAGGAAAGTGAATTAGAAAAATTTTTAGATGATTTTATCCTTGATGGCAAATATCAAATATGTCTTATTCAATTAATGCCTCATGAAGGTGAATTCATGAATTATATTAATTATTTGATTGAAAGAAAAGAAAAAGAATATAAAGATAAACCAAAAAAACGCTTTATTTTTATAGTTCATATGCTTAGAGTTACAAAAGAAGAAATAAATAATATGAACAATCCAAGTGATAAAAAATATAAAGAAGTGAAGGAAAAAATATTGAATGAAACTTTATCAAATCTATCTGGATATTATCAGGTTTTCATTGATAATTTAAATGGAAAAGAAAAAATAGAAAATATTATAAATAGCGATGTTGATAGTTTTAAATTAGAAAAAGAATTGCCTCCTATTTTATTCAGAGCAATAAGTTATATAAAATATAATATAACTTGTTCATTTAAAGGCTTAAATAGAGATAATTATATAAAGGAATTATCTGATTATATTTTAAACAATCAAAATTTAAAAACCTTAATTAATAAATGCTTTTTCAGAGAATTTAACAAAAGTGAAGAATCTAATATTGTTGCTAGAATTTTGAAAAACAAAACAACTAAGTTTTCTTTGACGGTTAGAGATATTGCTTCTTTAATAAAACAAGGAATTTTAAGTATATATAAATCAAAGATTTGTATTCTTTTTATAAGATTAGAAAAAAATCAATTTTTTTCTTCTGTTTTATCCGATTATTTTTTCCAAAAATCACAAAAAAAAGAAATAAAAAAGAAATTGATTAATATAGTAGAAGAAATATTTACATCATATTTAGAGACAATAGAACTAACAGATACCAAATTTAAAATAGAGGAAGGATTCCAAAAGAATAAAATAGATATAATATTAGGCTTCAGATATCCAGGAATAAAACCGATTCTAAATAATATTGTTTCAGATATAAATGAAAATATATCAACAAAATATAAAGAGAATGAAAATAATCTAAGAAATGTTTTAGAAAATGAAGAAAAAGAAACTAAAGAATATTTAAATGAGTTAAATGTCTATGATAATTATACTACAAAAATTATAAATAATCAATTAGATATAAAACCTATTTTAGATAAACATAAAAATGATAAGGCCTTTTCTGAAGAATTATTGAATTTAATAAAAAGAGATTATTTTTATAATTTCTTATTAAAAAATATGAATATAAAAAAGAAAGAAAATAATAAGGATAAAGAAGATCAAATTATATATGATTTGGAAGATAATATAAAATTCATGGATTTAATATATAAAACAAGAAATTCATCAATAAAAAGATATTTCAAACAAAATGAAAATGATAAAGATATAGATATATTTTCAAGACTTTCTAAAATATTTAATTTTTTCGAAAGTTATTCTGAAGTAATCACAAAAATAAATCAAATGTTTATAAAATTGTCTCAACAAATACCTGAATTATACCCAAGAATTGAAGAAATAATAAAAAATAAAGAAATAAAATTTGAGATCTCAGAAAGAAATCCTGAATATTCTTCTATTGTCAATGAGGTCTTTTTTATTGCTGTTGATTCAATGATAAGAGTAATAATTAGTAACGATGGTATATATGACATCAAAGATGATACTCCAGATGAAATTATTTTTGATTTAATAGGAGCTTATAAAGAAATATTGCATTATGCTTTATCATTAAATAACGAATTTAATTTCAGATCAAAAGAAGCTGTTTCTTTACAAGAAATATTGAAGTTATTAGATGCTTTCCAAAATTTGAAAATGTTAAATATCGAAAATATAAAAGCTACTATAAAATATTTCAAGGATGAAACAAGATATATTAATGAAAAGGATGGATATAAATTATGCGAAAGCTTTGAAATATTTTATGAATATTTGCTCAAAAAATTTGAAAATTATGAAAATAAAGAAAATAAGAAATTCAACATGTATAAAATAATGGGTTCTATTTTTCTTGATGAATATTTAAAAATAACTAATGAAGATTTCAGGAAACTTTTAGTCAAAAAAATATTAGAAAAAAACGAATTGATAATTAATAGTTCCCAATTATTTAATATTATCTTAGAAAATGTATTAAATATAGATGTTGGTGAAATGACTAAAAATTTGGATTCAATTAAAAAAGTTAAATTACCACTTCTGAAAATGATTAATAATACAAAAAATGAAATTTTAGATGAAGTTTTATTTAATATCTTTGAAGAAAAAATAATTTCATTTTTTGATTCCATTCAAGAATTGGAAAATGATGATTTGAGTAAGTTATATCCTCAATATTATAAAGATAACAAAAACGCAAAAATCAGAAATGAAACAGGAATAATTTTTGATGAATCTTTTAATATTTTTAAACAAGTCTGTGAATTTTTGGATAAAATAGAAGCTCAAGAAAATCAAATTGAACATAATAATCAAAATATTCATTTAGCTAAATTATATTCAATAGTATATATCAAATACTATTTGTATAAAGTAGTTAATATTATAAAAGAGCATAAAAAGGATATAAAAAATGTTGCAAAAATCAAAGATATTATGAATTTTATTAAAAGTTTGTCTAATAATTTTAATAATTTTGCAAGAGTTATAAAAATATATATTTTTAAATTATTTTATAATTCTTTAGATAATAATTTTGAGGAATTTAAAGCTTTTAATTTTAAAGAAAATTTCATTGACTTTTTAGGAGAATTTGATTTAGGTTCTGATAATGAAAATAATTATTTTTTAACATATTTCTTTTTACCTTTAGAAGATGATGATTATTCTAAATATTCCAAAGAAATTAATTTATTTGAAATAAATAAAAATAATCTTAAAGCTTCTATCAATGAATTTTCAACATTAATTAAAAAATATGGTTTAGATATATTTTTGGCTTTTTCAATAAATAAAATTATATCTAATTTAGGGCTTAAAAATTATATTAAGGATAAAAAAGAATATTCGAATTTTTCTGATTTTGTAAAACCTTTATTTGATAAGATTGAAATGAAAAATAAATTAAAAGAACTATTATATTTATTTTATGATATGGATACTTTTAAAAATAAAACACAAAAATTATTAGGTTTTGAAAATGGAGCATTAAATCCCCAATTTTTTGAAATTATTTTATATGGATTTAGATTTTGCGTAAATACTTTAGAAAATCATGAAAATAAAGGAAATTATTTATATAAATCCTTATTGGAAAAAGAAAGTTATTCAAAAGCAATAGAAAAATCCTGTATACCAGGAATCGATATTAATGAAGATTTACATTTACAATCTTTAATTGATATTGATTATCATATGAAATATTTTGAAGATAGTTATGGTTGTTATGTTTGTGATTGCGGATATTATTATGGTATTGGTCCTTGTGGATTTCCTGATGCAAAGAGCGAATTTAATTGTATAAGATGTGGCAAACCTATAGGATATGCACCAAAAAAATATAAAGATGATGGAAGACCGGAACATGGAATGGTAATAAGAAAAGGACATTTAAGAATTTTTAAAAATGAAGACCAGAAAGAATCTCAAATGGGTAGATTTCATGAAAGTGATATTAATTTCCCAAATATGATTTATGAAGATTATTTAAAAAAAGTAATTGAACCTATAATGAAAAAATGCTTATTTGGATTTAGTCCTATTTCTAGAGACTTTTTCGAAAATCAAGAAAAAAAAATAAGAAATTTATCAGAAATTGGTTATAGATTATTAAATTTCATTGCTTATTCATTTTTATTTTTCAGTTTTTGCTTAGATAACATCAAAAAAGAACAAATTGCAAAATATTTAATAAAAGATATGAGCATTCTCCAAATAATAGAAACAAATTGGAAATTATTATCAGAAGCACTTAAAAAGAAGAATATAAATTCAACACAAATATTTATGAATATGATATTTAAAAAATTATCCCTAAAAATAAACTCATGTAAATATTTGAAAGAAGAAGAAAGAGAAAAATTTGAAAATGAAATAGAGATTTTAATATCAGAATGTATTGATAATTATAATACTTATAAAGAACAATATGATCAAAAAAATAAAGATCAACTCAAAGTGAGTAATTATAGTTTTAAATCGATATTAAATGAATTAGTAGAAATAAAAGAAGAAATATATCCAAAAAAGGATTATCCGTATTTTAAATATTTTATTTTAACGAAATATAAAACCATAGATGATTTTGCCAAAAGAATGCCCTCAAAAGAAAAATATGCTTTGACGAATTTAGTTCTATTAAATACCGAAGAATTTAAAAAGCTGGAATACCTGAATGATTTTAATGAATTTATTAATTTGATGTTGGAAGAATATTCTTTCAAAATATCGAGAGAAGAAGCAAAAAAAAGGAGTTTAAGAGATGAAGAAATTTTCAAAAATGAAAATTTCAGAAAAAAATTTAATAAATTTAAAAATGTTTGGAAGGAAATAAAAAAAGATGCTATTAAATATGAATGCAGAAAAGAAATGCCAGTGAAAGAATTAAATGAATCTGATAAGTTAAATTACTTTTTAAATGATAATGCTGAAATGGAAGGTGGAATGTATATTGCTGCTGCATATAGTAAATTTATCGAATGGCAAAATAGTATTTTAAGTCCTATTATTGATGCAAATCCTCTAGGAGGTATATTAAATAATTATGTTGATTTTATGAAGAAAAAAATTCCTGTTCAAAATGTTTCTCCTGGACAAATTGTGTTAATAGATAAAAAAATTAAAGATAGTAAATATAAAAATTTCAAAAATATAATTAATACATTTTCTGAACGAAATATATTTTTTGGAAATGCTAAAATAAATTATTCCGATTATAATATGTTCATGTACGACTATGACTCAATAGAAGAAGAATTAGGCAATATAATTCTTCCAGGTGTTTGTCAATTTGAAAGCGAAACTAAATTAAATTTCGTTGTTTATTGGTTAGAAGGCTTTAGAGGAGGAAATTCTGAAATTATAAGTAAATTTTATTCTAAATATAATCAAAAGGATTTAACTTCAAAATCTAGGGAAAAAATAAAAGATTACATAATTAAAGTAAATCAAGAATATATAAAGCAATATGGATTAAAGAAAGATTTTAAAGAAATTTTTGGCTCTTTACAAATTCTTTTATTTTTATTGAATGAAACACTTCCATCAAAAGCAGATGAAAAAATTTGTGAAGTAATTGCTAAAGCTCCCCAATATTTTAAGATTTCAGATGATTGCAAAATTTTTTTTAATAATGAAGGAAAGGATATAAGAATTTCTCAATTAATGGATGTCTTTTTTATTTTTGAGCATCTATGTTTTGAGGATTTAAGTAAAACTCTTCAACTTGATTTAAAAATCGCTATTGATGAAAATATAAAAAATCAGATACAAGAAAAATTAGTAAAAAATTATAATAATAAAATTTATAGCTTAAAAGATTTAAGTGCTGCTTTAAGAAGATATATAACAAGGTACCTTTCAGGTTTTACTCAATCTGTTGAAATACAAAATACTCGTCCTCTTTATTTCGAATTAAGTAGAGAAGAATTATGGAATAGAAAGATCTGGGAAAAAAATGATTTGGAAGATATTCTAAATAATCATATTGGAGAATTTAAATTACAAGTGAAACATGCTTTTGAATTTTATAGGTTAATCGGAGGAGAAGATATGAAAGAAATTCAATTCTTAAATGAAGAGTAAAAGTAGGTTTATAACAAACGATTAATATTTTATAAATATAGTTTATTTATATCAAATTAAAATTGAAAATATATTTTAAATATTTTTTACTACTTTAATTATATTCTAAATTGTTTTTTCTTGGGGATTGGGGATTGGGGATTGGGGATTGGGGATTGGGGATTGGGCCCAATCCCCAATCCCCAATCCCCAATCCCCAATCCCCAATCCCCATTTTTAAATAGTTTTTATGTAAATTAATTTTAGTAGAAAATAAATGAAAGATAATAATAAAGTAATGTTTCATGTACAGAAATCAAATGATAATATACAATTAAACAAGAATAATAATAATGAGAATAAGATAAACAAAGAAAATAGAAATAATTTGGATATATTCCAATTACAGCCAAAGAACAGCAATAATAATATTATTAACAATAATAATAATACAAATTTAAATAATTATATAAAAAATAGTAAATCAAGTAATAATCAAAATCAGAGATATAATCAAAATCCCCAGAATATTCTTATATTTGATAATAATAACAATGTCTTTAATTCAATTAGGAATAATCAAATTTTATTTGATCATCGATTTGTAAACGATAAAACGTCGCCATTTATAACTTTCTTAGAAGAGCCAATTAATTTCAGTAGTAAAATAAATTTGACTGCATTAATAGAAAATAGAAAAGGACTCGAAGAATTCGTGGAAGATTTTAATTGGGAGTATTATGAACTTATTTTGTATATTGCCTCATGTAAAATGAATAGTGAAATATTTGATAAATATAATGAATATATTATTATTTATTTATTTGATGGAATGAAAAAATTAAATGAAATAAATTTTTCTCTGGAAATTGAAAATAATAAAAATAAAAAATATAGTTTAAATAAATTTAATTTAGAAAAGAATTATTTTTATCAAATAAAAAGAGAAGACTTTTCAATTAATAGTGAACCAGAACAAAAATTAGAATGCATTACAAGTGAAAATATTTTTTACTATGAATGTTTTATCTATTATAAACTTAACCAATGCAAAACAATAGATTTAACCGATTATAAATTTAATAACAAATCAATCCAACCATTATTAAATGTGCTTAAATTTAAAGAAAATTTACAAGAATTAAATTTAAGCGGTAATGACATCGGTAATGAAGGCTGTTATTCTCTAGGAATTATTCTCAGAATAAATAACAATATATCAAAATTAAATTTAACTTCATGTAAAATATCGGATTTAGGCATATTATATTTATTAAAAGGAATGAAAAAAAAATCACAGTCTGATAAATATAATTTAGAAGAATTAAATTTAAAGGATAATAAATTAGGTGAAAAAAGTGGAAAATATCTAGGCGAAATCCTTATGAATTTGAATAAATTACAAATTCTAAATATTACAAATAATAAATTAAATAATAAAGGCGCAGAGGATTTTTTTAATTTTTACAAAAAAATCCTTGAGGAAGATTTTAATATTTTAATAGCACAAAGCAATAGTAATAATTTAGGTATTAATAATTTAAATTTTAATAATATAAATATGAATCAAAGTGATAATTTATCGAATTTATCCTTGAGTAATAATTACAGTCAAAAAATAATAAATAATTTAGAAACATTAATTCTAATAGATATAGGAATTTCTTCTGAAAGTTGTCTTCGTATTTTAGGAGATATTATTAAAATGCCAAAATGCGGTTTAAGATCTTTGATACTATCAAAAAATAGTATAGGTACTGGCCAAAATTTGAATGATATAATTTACTTTTTGGATAGCCTAAAAGAAAACAAAAGTATAACCGAATTATATCTGCTTTCATGTAATATAGAAAATAATATCGCGAATAAAATATATGAAATGTTAAAAGAAAATAAGGCTTTAGAACATTTAGTGTTATATGATAATAAAATAAGTGAACAATTTATTTTTTTGAAATTGCTTTCGCTTTTCAGTGATTTGAAAGAAAATCATGGAATATTTAATAACATCATGAAAGAACTGGATTTAAGTAAAAATAATTGCCATATTAAAATCAATGATGGTTTTTTGAATATCATTGAAGAATTACAATTAAGTTCACTTGATATAAGTCAAAATGAGTTGTCAAGAGATGGAATTGAAAGCTTTAAAAATCTAGCAAATAGAATTGGAGATAGATTAAAAATTATATATTGATTGAAATTTTAAATTATATTAATATTTTTTGTCTTTTTTATTTTTAATAATCACAATTAATAATGTCTGATTTATTATAAATATTAATGGGGATTGGGGATTGGGGATTGGGGATTGGGGATTGGGGATTGGGCCCAATCCCCAATC
>NBJL03001460.1:0-10325 GCA_002087855.3 Entodinium caudatum | reverse complement strand
TTTATAAAGATTAATTTTTTTATATATTTATTAAATAACAATATTTTAGCATAAAATAAAATAAATATCACAAAAAAATATTAATTTTTTGGATAATTTTTTTCCAAGCTTTTATCCCTTAATCTTTTCTCCCTTTTCTTTGTATCTTCCATAGTATATTTAATTTTCTTCGTTCCTCTTAAATAAGTACTCCAAAAAGATGTCATTGTTTTATTGTCAGAATCCAATAAATGTCTTATTGATCCTATATTTTGTATTCCATAATCATTTTGGTATCTGGAACTCGGATAATGTTCACTAGGATATCTTAAAGCAATATTTTTATTATAGTCATAGACTCTACTTTTAATTTTAGCTCCGTTAATATATCCATCTTTTGAAACTCGTATAACAGGCCTTGCAATTTTATTACCATATTTACTAAATATTTCTTTAGACCTATCCAAAACAGGAGGAAGAATTGTATCAAAAAGACTTTTTGTTTTTGGTATTGTTGTGGGATCCCAATAATTTTTATTTCTTAAATTAATAATATTACTATTTCTTGATATCTTTTTAGGATTAAACAAAGTATTTGATCTTAGTGTTATTTCAAATTTATATTGAGTATCGTTAACAGCGTAATTTGTTCTATCTGATAAAATATACTTAAATGTACCCATGTTAGTTTTCAATAATTCTTTTTCTTCTATTTTTTTATTATTTCTCGTTTTGTATTTTTGGGAATCAGCATCATAAAATGAAGGTGAATTTACTGATATTTCTTTACTAATATTTTGAATATTTTTATTCCTTCTTAATTGTAACATATATTCAATATCTGAAACTCCGCAAGTTATATCATCCATAATATGTTTAAACTCATTTGCATTTTTTGGAAATTTGTCTGATTTTTGTTGAATTGCTCCTTTTTTGGAAGTAGATAAACTTTTTAATTTTTTGGGTTGAGAATCTTTTTTTGGTGATAATTTTGATTCTTCTTTTTTGTTATTCTCCAATTAAAGTATTAGCATAACTTGATTTATCAAATAGATCATCCATCGTTAAATCATTATATATTATTGAAGGACCTAATTTTCCATCTTGAGAATACATAATTTGACTCTTATTATATTTATGATATAAAATATCATGTAATCCCGTTGCGATAGTTGAATATTCATATCTAATTGGAAATCCTCTTTTAGTGCCATCATTCATCATAAAAGCTAAATAAAATTTATCATCAATATAATGCAAATTTACATTACGAGCTTTACTTGTATTTAGCTTAAATATAATTTTCCTATTATCATAAACGACATACATATGATCATCTGTTAAAATTGCAGTACTCATTCTTCTTGGACAATCGGGGCATATAAAATCATCAGCGAAAAGAATATTGTTTGTATCAATATTTTCTAACTGATATAAAACTTCTCTTGCCTCTGCTTTATTTTCTTCGTAAGGCATTAATTTTGTATCTCCTTCAACAATAACTCTTGGATGTCTAAATCTTGAAGTTTTTACTTTCTTTTTTCCTGTTAGAACAAAGCAAGTATTTTTAAATCCTGCAAAAATGCAAGTTATTAATTTTAATAATCCAGCAAAAGGACTTATAACTAATTTAAGTAAACCACCTCCTAATCCTTTACATAAACCAGCGGCTCCACCTGTTTTTGTTTTTTGACAAGGTTCATAACAAAAACTATAAAATCCTTTTCCTATTTCTTTCCCAAATCCAGCAAAACCTTGAGCAAATCCACTTATAATATTTGAAGGTTCATTCTCATCTTCTATAGACATACTTTCTCTATCATGTCCAGTCAATGATTGAGTTGCGGCATATAATGTCCCTGATATTCTTTGAATAAAGTCGAATATACCCCCAACTATACCATAAATAAGACTTCCAAAACCTTTTGCAACTCCAATTCCGAATTCTTTAGGTCCCATTCTAAATCCTTTTCTTGGCTCATTGACAAAGTCATAGAAACCACCTCCTACATTTCGTACTAATTTGACTGGGTTTCCTATAATATCTAAACTTCCTAATACCTTATAAATTTGGGTAATTCCTTGACCTATATAACTTTTTACGATTATCATAGCAACATCAGCCCAACTTAAATAAACATTTTCCACTACTTTTTCGTTAAATCTAAGAGGACAATCAGTTATTCTGCCTAAAGTATTACCAATTGTGCCAATAATTCTTTTAGCAGTTGTTGGTAAGCCTAAAGGTATAGAGCTTAAATCCAATCTTAAAGTCAGATTTAATTTCAAAGCTCCAACAAATAAATAATAAATTAACTGCATAACTGAATTTTCATTTTCATTCATCAGTTTTTTAATAGGTATCTGCTGTTCAATATCAAGCAAAGGTTCTTTATCTTCTTTGACTTTTATTTTATTAGCGAAATCAAAAGCACCAACCATTTCCATAACTATTTTTAATACATTCATAAGAGCATATTGTTCAACTTTGATATCAAATTCTTGCATAGTGAAATCTATTTGATCATAGGCAGATATTTTCTCTTCTCTAAAATTATTCTCCTTTGTTGACATTGTTAACAAAACCGAAATAAATGGAACTACTTCCCTTCCTTCTTTTTTAGCTATTTCTCTTATATCACCCTCAACAGAAGGAACTAATTGTTCTCTTGGGGAAAGCACAACTCTTAAAGAATCATTTAAGCAATAATCTATTTGCATGTTATCAATATATAATATAACATTCATTGTTGAATTTGTTTGAGCACCACCATTTGTTATTAAAACGTTTGATAAGTATTTTAGTTTTAAATTATATAAAGATATATAAAATACTTCTTGTGGAGTATTGTCTATAATACTTATACCAAATCCTCTTATAAATATATCAAAATACATTGAATTTGGTCTTTTTTTATCTCTGAAATACATTGAAAGAGCTTCACGTTCTAAACCTGTTAAATCTTCTTTTGCTTTGATTTCGAATCTCCTTGTAATTGTTTTATTTTTCGAAGAAACTGAATATATTAAATTTGTTGCTCTTTCACTTATTATTAAATGCTCTTCTTTGAATATACTATAATTAAAGCTTGCTCTTTTTCCATAAACTTCAAAATATATTTTATCTCCATGTTTATTTGTGTTTTCCCAAACAAAAGGAACTATAGGATTTCTTAAATTGCAAATTGTTATTCCTTGAGATCCTTCTTCATAAACTCTTAAAGGTACTTGAGTTAAATTAGAAATTTCAAAATATGGAAAATGAGGATGAGATAATAATATATATACAGTTCCTTGATCATAGCTTTGATTTATAACTCTGATTAAAATATAATATTCTCTTCCATCATAAGAAAATAATTTCATTTCTTGGTTATATCTCGGAGAAGTTTTATCAACTTTTATTTTGATATCAACATCCATAACATTTTCTAAATTGAAAATACCACTAAAATTATAAGTCATACTTAAATCATCCATAATTCCAATTCTGAAGTCTTTTTCCCCTCTTTCATATATCATGCTTTGATAATCTTTTGCTCTCAAGGGATATATATTAGTGCAACCTTCTTGTTTATATACCACATCAAATCCCAAATTATTAATAATTATATATTTTGGCTCAAAAACTATAATAACAGAAAAATCATAAACATCGCTTCCACTTAATAAACAAGCGACTTCATTTGTAGCTTGAAAATTCAAATTTTGATTATATTGACTTGTTGATATAGTTCCTGGAGCAACAGGATAATTAGTCGAATCTAATTTAACAACACCTTGCACCCCGATAGTATTCATATTAAAAGGCTGACTCCAAGGAGAATTTTCATCCTTTATAACGCAATCAGTTTCATAATTAGGTAAGGATAATAAACTGAGACTTGAAGGAGGTAATTCAAGAACATTTTGAACAACTTGAGCAGGAGTTAACTTATCTATTCCTTTTGATTCACAAGGTCTTACCCAGATCTTTTTGGTTAATCTATTTGTGAATAAATAATCAAAGAAGAAAACATATTCATATGATGTTATTGAATAATCCTTTATATCGCAGAAAAACTTTTGAGGTGATGGAACTGTCATTTGAACTGGATTTCTGAATATATGACATTTAAGGGGATTAACAGAGGCATTTGAAATAAGATCAACATAAATATTTTCTTCATTTAAAGAGAAAGGTTGGGATGTATATATATTATTATTATATTCCATTGTGAAAGTCATATTAGTTAAATCACTATTATAAAAGCATTCCTTTTCTAAAGTTTCCAACATTTTATTACCATTAGGGAATACAATATTAATTGGGAAAGGTATTTTATTAATTATTGTAATATAAGGTCTTACATGGACTACATATTCATAATCAAAATCAACAAATTGATTATTTATTGGATTTAATTCAATCATTGAAGCATTAGTATCTAAGGGTGCATTATTATTTACATTATTTGCATGATTCTGTAAATTATTTATCGCTTTTTCCTTTAATTTTTTAATATTTTTCGATTGTAAAATGAAATAATCTAGACAAATAGATTTATTAATTCCACCATCATTAATAAGAACAGATTTGCTGTCTTTTCTATTATCTAATTCAGATTTTCTTGTATCCACCATTTTAATAAAAGTTGGGTTATTTACATCAGGGAAAGCCTTTTTTACATTGTTCTTCTCAGATTCTCTTTCTTTCAGTACATGCTCATCAATAATAGGAGGAATGATAAATTCAGAAATATTATTACAAATTTGACTATATTGGCCATTTTGGGATAATTTAATAGACACAGATGATTCTGGATAATCACACATAAGCCAGGTTAAAGGGACATATCCCTTTTTTCCTTTAGGTATAATAATAGTATTGTCAGCTATGCTAGGATTATTAATTAATAAGAAAATATTATCACATTTAGTATCATTAAAGAAAGAAAGAGATGGACAAAAAGTTACATTGTTTGTAATACCAGTTGATTCTACTTTTATACCAAAGTGAATGGGATATCTTTTTCCCATATTATTTTGTAAATATGTCTTATATTGTCTATAATTATTTCTTTGGAAATTAATATTCTCTATTGGTCTACAATCTCCTATTGCCAAGCTAAAGGTTGTTTTTTGGTAAGGATTTCTATGCCTATCATGACCTCTAGCTTTATATAAACTACTTCTTGTGTAATCTATTTTAGCTCCATGTTTGATTGGAATTTTATAATTTGGATTGTCATCAAAATAAAAAACTAGATCTACTCCTGTTAAATTCATAAATTTAAGAACAGTTTCCTCTTTAGCTTCTTGAATTAAATTTGACATCGGTGCAAATATAGTTGATCTTCTATTATTATTAATTTTTTCCCACATTTTTTCATCTTGCATAAACGTCAACAAAAATTTATTTAAAGCAATTACACTATCAGTTGATAAATTGAAATTTATTACATCATTAGTAGTTACATATCCTTTCATTTTACAAAATGGAGCAACTTTGAGAATAGTAACACCCATATTAAATCTTTCTAAAAGTGGTTCGAAATCATTAATCATTATATTATGATAATTAGCATCTACAGAAAAAACTAAATCCAAATACATAGCTAATTGATTCAAATTGAAGTTAGTCATAGGTAAAACATCAGCTGTTAATATTTCATATAAAGCCAAAGTCATATTATCTTTGTTTCTTAATCTTGAATTCATTTTCATATTTACCAATAATTTCGATATATTTACTTGCAACATAACAATTTTAGAACTTTCAGTATTATCGAATAAAACCAAACTTATTTTATCTATTTTAACTTGAATTCCCATTTGACTGTTAAATCTGTTAGTATTGATAAATACTTCTTCTTTTTTAGTTTTATTCTTTTTCAAAGTTTGCTTCAGGATTTTATTCAATTGATTTCTTACCAAAATTTTTCTAAAAATTTGTTTTACTCTATATTTTTTCTTCTGAGGCATTTGAATCACTCCATCAACGACATATTCAGGTTTTATATGCGGGAAATATTTTTCGTCTAATTTAGGCAAAACTTCCAAAGCTTTCGTTGAAAATCCCATTAATTTCCTAACTTGTCTCATTCCAAAAGATAAAATAAGAGGCTCTAAAAAAACATTAATATTCATGACAGATTCTTCTATATAAGGGGATATACCACTTTCTATTGAAACTTTAAGTCTGAAATTTGAAAGAAATCTTTCAGAAGGAGGATTCCTAGAAAAATTTTTGGTTCTTGGGTTGAAATATACCATATCAAAATCAAATTGAGATAATGATACATGCATATAAGATGTTTTTGTTTCATATATTTGTGCTAATAATTTTCTAGAAGGAATAGCCAAAATATTATCAAAGACATTAGTTGCATCCATTGAAAAAGTCATGTCAAAATACATTGATAACAAGGGTTCATTAGTATTATAATGATCTAGAGGTAGTTTAAACATAGTATTATTCATATTAAATATGATTCTCATTTTGCTTCTAGTTCTTTCTGGAATAACTAATACTTTTCTTCCTCTTTTTGAAGATTCAACATCAGCAAAATAATCTAAATAATTTTCTAAAGTTTTTGTTTTGTGCCTTTTATCAATATACTCTCTTGCTTGTTCTACGGTGTAAATATTTCTAACATATTTTTTAAGTCTTTCCATATATTCTCTATTTAATTCGTCTTTTATTATTTCTTCATGTTTTTCTTTTTTTACTTCTTTTCCACCCATTTCTAATAACTTTTTCTTAAACTCTTTTTCTGCTAAAAATTTTTCTGTTTCAGAATGGAAATTTTCTTGGGTGAAAATATCTAAATAATACATACCGAATTGATAAAGACGAACTAATGTGTCTAATGTTATGATTATATGAAGATCATTCATATTAATAAACATATCCATTTCTTCACCTAACATTAACATATTCAGATCAATAAAACAAAATTTAGATTCTTGTGAAGAGTTATAATTTCCCATTTGTCCCTCTTTTGCAGATTCTATTAAAGTCACATAATCAGGATTTAAAAATAATTTCTTTCCAGCATCTTTATCAATGTCCCTTAAAGAAATATGCTTAATTAGAAGACAAATTAACATTATTCCACTTTGCATAATATCCACTTCAACTTTTATTGTATCTATTTGAAATACTAAATAATCTTGAATACTCAAATCTGAGAACATTTTTTGAATGGCAAATTTGGTTGTCACTATTACTACATTTACTAATATAGCCTTTTTTTCTCTCTTTGCTTTTTCAGTTTCATATTTAGCTATACTATGGTCAGACATACTAAAAGATTTTATTACTTTCTGGTAAACAACTTTAGCTCTTTTAATATTTTCTTCTTCTCTTTTTTTCTTCAATTGTTCCCTTTTCTTTTTAAATTTTTCTTCTAATTCTTTTTCTTTTGCCTTCTTTGCTTCCTCACTCAAATTCTGCAAAATTTTTTCCTGTTCTTGTTTCATTAATAGTCTTTTGTTACGCCTTTCTTCTATTTTTTTAAATTTCATTTCATACTCTAATTTAGTCTGGGCACTATTCATATTTCCTAAAAATTGAATTAATAATAGAATTTGGAATTCATTTAATTGGAAAAATATTTCTGGGATTAATATATTTATTATCATGTTGTTATAGTTTGGATTCATTGGTTGAATTAATAATTTTGCTTCTACTGAAACATCAAAATTTTTTAAGAGTAAAGTTTCTTTCCCTATATAATTATTTTTTTCTATACAATTTTCCACAGTTGCCATTCTTATTCCAAAAACACCAACTCTATAAATATCATATAAAATAGTCTCGTCTCGTGTTTTTGCATAATTTATTTTATTATCAACTCTAGGAGGAAGAATACTTTGAACTTTAAGCTCTCCTAAAGATAATAACATACATTTATAATTATTGTAATCAAAAATATCTATAGGTAATATAACAGTGGGAGATTTTAAATTAACATCTAAATATAAATTAGTATGAGTAAATTTGGCATTATCATCTGATTTCCCTTCAACTAATCTATTTTGATATCCATCTTTAATATAATTATAAATTCCATCTTTAGCATATGAACCAGCCTCTTCCATATCTATTCCAGTGGATAAAACACCCATAATTTGTTCTTTAATATATAATAAAGTATAAATATCTGCTATAATATAAACTTGTCTTTCAGACCAGACTTTTACCCTCATATCAGATTTTTTTAATTTTGGATTCATTTCAAAAATAATACATAATAAATATCCCTTAACCGTTAAATCTCCAAAAAATATTTTATTATAATTAGGATTTCTTACTTTTTCTTGAGCAACTATTATATTATCTAAATGAATAAAAGCCGTTAATCCTACTTTTTGTATTTTTGCTTCTACTCCCAGATCTTTGATTCCTATAGTCAAAAGTTTTTGTGTTAATTCCCAAGTATTATTTGCTTTTTTTATAACTGTTTCATATATTGTGAAAGAAATAACTAATATATCGATTTTTGCATAAATTTTCGCATAAGTATCTTCTAAATCTTTTAATTCATCTAATTCTTCTGCTGTTGTATCCTCTATTGGCACAGCTTTTCCGGTCTTTAAAAATTTTTCTTCTAGTTTTAATATTCTTTCTCTTTCGTCATAAAGGTTTCGTACAACATCGTCTCTTTTGCCAAAAAGTTTTCCTTCTTCACTACTAATTTTTTTGGAAATTTCATTTATTTTCTTAGTATAACTTAATTTCTGTAGGGATATATTCCTCATTTCTGCAATAGAGTCATAATTCAAATGTTCCTGCATATTAGTCAATGAAGTTGGGAATTCCACACTTTCTTTGTCTATATATTTCTTTTGGAAATATCCAAGATATCCATCTATATACTGAGTTTTTTCGTGTTGGGTCAATTCCCCATCGTATAATTCCTTTGCAAGCCCTCTTTGATATAAAGTGCTTAAATCTAAATAAGCTAGCAGCTTTAATGCTGCTTTTATTTGTTTCAAAGAGATTCCTAATAAAATTTGAGGGAAAGAAATTATAGCTCCTATTTTTGGCTTACGATTATTTACATTAGTATTCATGGCAACGTGAACTGATAAATCCAGCTGGTGAAGAAGATATTGGTGATCTTCAAATTTACGGGAATGAATATATATTTCACTCATACAATAGGAATAGAAGCTTAATTGATCTCTTAGATAATTACGAAGTTCTGGCTTTATTTTTTTATTGACAGCTTGAGATATTAATTTCTCATAATCTAATTCTTCCTTGTCATCCAAGCAATCCATATAAACAGAAAAATTGTCTATTGCAACAACTTTATAATTAATTTCTTCAAATGGAATAATTTCATCAGGATCGGGTGGTATTTTATAATCATTCCTTGTTGATCTTATTTTAACGTTATCCAAAATTACTCCAAAAGTATAAGGTATTTCAGGGTATGAGATTTCATCATCTAATTTAAACACAATATCAGAAATTTCAACAGATAAATTATTAATTATTTTTTCTACGAGTCCAGGAGCTTTTTTTTCTTCTGGTTTTTTATTTGTTTCCTTCTCGCTATTTTGCTTTTTAACATCTTCAACTTGAGCAAAAACTTGTTCGGCGCTTAATAACCTTTGCTCTTTTAAATTTTGTATATTTTTTATTTCTTCTTGTTTATTCAATTTATTTATATTCTTCAGCCTTGCATGAAAAAAAATTTTATCAACAAAAACTTTAATAGCATGATCATAGAAAAAAGGCATTTGAAGATCAATACTAATAGTCCCAACATATCCATGTGCAACCTCTACAAAGGGTAAATCAAACATTTGAAATATTTCGTCTTTTATTTTCAGGTTTTGTAATTTTATTTTTCCAGATAATAAAGAGAAACTAGTTTTAGATGTATCGATTTCAACGAATTTCGATAAAAATGTATCGAAAACCATATTTAAAATGCTCGACGTCATTTATTTATTTTTGCCAAATGAAAATTTTAATTTTTGTGAAAAATATTTTAATAATTATTAATTTATTTTTTTAATAAAATTATTTATTATTTTTAATATTGTTTGTTTAATTTATTTATAGATATAATTAAAATGGGGATTGGGGATTGGGGATTGGGGATTGGGGATTGGGCCCAATCCCCAATCCCCAATCCCCAATCCCCAATCCCCAATCCCCATTAATTAAGCTTTAATTTATAAAGATTAATTTTTTTATATATTTATTAAATAACAATATTTTAGCATAAAATAAAATAAATATCACAAAAAAATATTAATTTTTTGGATAATTTTTTTCCAAGCTTTTATCCCTTAATCTTTTCTCCCTTTTCTTTGTATCTTCCATAGTATATTTAATTTTCTTC
>NBJL03001440.1:7664-20254 GCA_002087855.3 Entodinium caudatum | reverse complement strand
CCAATAATAGAAAAATTTTATAATATAATATATACCTTTAAGAATATTAAATAAAACATATTAATTTAATTATTTTATTTAAATTAATTATTACTTCCTTTTATTATATATTTCTTGGATTATTTTTTGCTTTTCTGGATTTTTTCCTACTTTAGAACCAATGATATTAAATAATTCATCACATTTATCATTATCTTTTATTTTAATTGCGACTTCTGCTGCTTCTTCATATTTTTCCATTTTTATCAAGAAATTGGTTTTATCTTCATATAAAATTTCATTATTTTCTTTTAAGGCATATTCAATAGCTTTTTCTTTTTTTCCATTTTCTAAAAACATCATAGCAATCTTAATATAAGAGATATCTAACTTTTTTATTCCTTGTTCTATAATTGTTTCAATTTCAGATATTTTCCCTTTTTTAAAAAGTTCTTTGAATCTTAATATTGTTAATTTTCTTTTGGATAATTTAAAATTTTTATTATTTTCTTTTTCTACCCATTCTAATTCGTTGGGAATGGCCATTTGGAAGCAATCAAAAGTACTTATATCAACATTAGAAGTGTCATTTTTACCTATAATACCTTTATCTATACATCCTTTTTTAAATTTGAGAGATGCTTCAAGATCTGAAATATAATTTTCAAAAAATTTTTTGTCTAATTGCTCGGGTTTAGTTGCTTTTATTTGTTGTATTATTTCTTCTCGTTCTTGTTTACTTCCACTTTTGAAGAATTTTTCTAGGAGTAGATAAAAGAGTTCATCAGGGTCATTTAACATTGTTAAATATTCATATAAATCATCCATATTTCCATTCTTTTTTAAATAATTAATCACTGGCTTTTTAATGGTTGGGAATTTGGCCAAGGTCTTAACAAATACCTTATTAATCTTTTTTTTACTTTCCAGTTTTGCTGCTTCAACTTTATATATATTATCCAAAACAACCATTATTGCATGAATATCATTACTTTCAATTGCTAATTCAATAGATTTATTCCAATCTCGCAAATCAAGATATTGAGGAATTTTAACTAAACATGATCTTTCATTATTCATAAACTTTTCACCTAATTGAATTTTATTATATTCAATGCATTTCTTTGCAATATCAATAAAAGAAATATTTTCCAATTTATTTAACATAGGCATAAGCTCATCATAGACTTTATTTGCTTCTTCAGTATCTTCTATATCAATTTTTTTAATTTTTTTGATTGCAAATTTCAAATAAACATCTTTTTCAGGTAATCCAAGAAACTTAGCAATTTCAAATGCCAATTTGAAATTTAATTGTCTCATAGTTTTTTTGAGTATAGTATCAGTTGGATCAGAATCTATATTTTCATATTCTTCAAGCGTCAGGAATCTTGGCCTTTCATCACAATTTCTTAATGCATTAATAATTCTGAGATTCATACAAAGATTATTAAATTTATCAAAGTTAAATTCTGCTTTTCCAAATACGCCTTTACCATAATTAGCAGCTTTCAAAAAAAAACTTTGTAATTCTTTTTTTTCATAAGTTTCTTGATCATTATCTATCCAATATAAAAATCCCGATGCTTTTACTAGATTAAAAATCGCTTTAGGTAAATTTTTTTTAATTTCTCTTAATTCATCATCACTAAATGGGTCTTTTGCTACAAATTTTTCATATGAAGAAAGTAATTGTTTTTCTGGAGTTGATGGACCTGAACCAAAAACATCAAAAATTGGTTTTATATCTTCAGGAATTGTTCTAATCAAAATAATTTCTTCTTGAGTCATAATTCTGATCCCATCTACTTCAGATATACCATAACAATAAATATATGGATTATCTTTATAAGTGTCTTTTGAACTTTTTTCAATGTTGAGGTCTTCCACATATGTTTTTTGACCTTTAACCATTACAAGCCATCTTCCACCACTAATTACTACAGTATCCTCAGAAAGAAACAAAAGTTGTTTATTTATAAATTTGAGAATGTTATTTTTTTCAGCTAATTCTTCTTGATCTTCTTCTTCAACATCATATAAGGCATTAATATTAAAAACTAATTTTTTAAAACTTAAATTACCTCGAGATGGTATTTTTGATGGTAATATATAAACAGTCTTTTTATTTGCAGAATATATGGCTATTTTTTTGTTAGAACTACTAATTGCAATTCCAGAAACTGGACCTATTTTTGAATTTTCATTTAATTTAACCTCCAAATCCTCAAATTCCATGGATTTTTCTTTACTAACAAATTTTTCAATATTATTCGAATTTATATGGAAAATATTTACTTTCCTATTAGAATAATTTTCTGTTTTACTTTCAGCTGCAAATTCAGTACCACTTATTTTTATTTTTTTAATGAGAAAGACTCCTTCTTCATTAGGTTTACATACTAATAATTCTATATCTGAATTTTCTTCCGATTCCGTTGATGGTATTACTAAAAAGTCACAATCATCATAATTCTTAAAATTCAAATTATCTCTCAAAGAAACCATAAATTCCAATGAATTATCATCATTGCTTTTTATATCTTTTAAATAAAATATTGTCCCAGCATTTGTTAAAATAATAAAACCCTTTTCAAATGCCTTTGCTTTTAATATTCCTTCATTTTCCAATTTTCTAAAAGTCATTTCCAAATTCTCAGCACGTTTTTTAAGAATATCTATTTTAAAAATTTCACCATCATTGCAAAAAGCATATAATTGTTCTTTATTATTAAATTCTAAGCTTACAACAAATCTTTCTTTAAATAGTTTAGTATTACGAATTTTAATCACATCTTTTCCATGTTGATACATAACAATTAAATAATCATTAAGAGCGGATTGTTTCCCTAAATATAAACTATTTGGGTATTTGCATAAAGCTATTAAACTTCCATTTTTACTCATTGCAACAAGTAAATTGCGATAATTCAATTGATAATTTGTAAGTAAATGATTCTTAGTAATTTTATCTTTAATATAAAATTCACTATAGTTTTCGGCAATATTTTTATAATTTCTATCTTTTATTTCTATAGTCCTTTTCCCTTTTTGCTCCATTTTAAAATGTATATATTTTTATTTTTTTAAATAAAGAATTTTGTTTAATAATCTTGTTAATGAAAATATATTTAAAAGTAAGAATAATTGGGGATTGGGGATTGGGGATTGGGGATTGGGGATTGGGGATTGGGCCCAATCCCCAATCCCCAATCCCCAATCCCCAATCCCCAATCCCCATTTACCTAAATTAATTTTGCTATAAAAAGATTAAATATTTATATTTCAAATAATTAACTAAAAATAATAATTAAAAAATTTTTTTATATAATAATCCTCATCTATTATTATTACATTTTTTTATTTCCCATTAAATCCTCCACCTAAATTTTTATATTCGCTTGCTTTCGTTTGTTCCAAAATATGTGTTTTTTTAATTTCAGGAGGTTTATAATCCAAATGTGATCCCCGGACTTCAAACACCCACTGAACTTCATCAGTTTCAATAATTAACTTCGCAATTTTAATTTTGCCATATTCCACAGGCAAATAACAAATAACAAACTGCGTTCCTTCTCTTCCACTTTGATCTAATATTCCTTCTCTTGGTGTAACACTGAATTCACTTGAACTTTCATGCGAAAAATAAGCCGTAAACTTCGCATCTTTTGTGAATATATTTTGTAACCTGAAAGTAACAAATGATTGTTTTCCTATGGATGATTTAATATGAATGACATCATCAGGTTCTGGTTCAGTTGCTTCTAATAAGATATTATAAATCCATTGACCTCCAGATTTTTTCCTAAGAATGAATTCAATTTGTGTTTTAAACGGTCTTAAAGGATAAAATTTAATTTCTAAAGGCAATTTCCTTTTTTCTAAATCAGCCTTATCTAATCTTTTTCTATCAATAAATTGAATAGTTAAACATTTATTTATTAAATCCTTTAATTTTTCGTCTTGAACATTTATCATATAAACAAAGTCAGTGTAGTCTATTACCTTTTCTGGTAAATTTGATATATCTAAATTTAACTTTGTATCAAACATTTTTTTGGCCTTTGTCTTGAAGGTGAAATCAATTCCTTTTGATTTAACTTCTGTTATTCCCTCGATAGGATAATTCCAAAAAAGTGATTT
This sequence comes from Entodinium caudatum, assembly GCA_002087855.3. Lineage (NCBI taxonomy): Eukaryota > Ciliophora > Litostomatea > Entodiniomorphida > Ophryoscolecidae > Entodinium > Entodinium caudatum. Next base: position 16,132 of record NBJL03001440.1, on the reverse strand, counting down.
ACTTATATGAACAAAAATATTCGCGGAATATTTAGTTAATATTTGCGGTCTAAAAGTGAAAGGAATTATTATCATTCTTGAAGGTTCTAAAACGTATTTATTCTTTTTGTTAATAAGATTAAAGGCATCAGGGAATTTATCGCATTTTAATTCAATAGTTGCATATATTTTTTCATTCAAAGGATTTTTGAAATGAACTTGACCTGTAGTAACACCACCAACATAAGTATGCACAAATAAAGTTTCCATTTGAGTTGGCGGTACGCCAGTTCCTCTTAAGTAGAATTCCCAATTTCCTATTCTCTTAGTTTGGAATTTCAAATGACATTCTTCTATAGTATCCAAAGATGACGGAATGTATCTTACTAATATTTCTTTTCTTATTCCACCTGGGATATATATTCTTTCTTGTAAAACTTGGAAAAGTTTTTTATTACTATTAATACATTTAACTTCGACTTCTTCATTTGTTGGGTTTTCTAATAAGATTGGGAAATCAACATGCTTACCTAATTCTGCTTTAATTACATCTGAAGAAACTATAGGACAATCCTCGCATACTAATTTAAGTTTATATAAATATTCCCCAATTTTATCATTATATATATGTAACATCACATTTTCCCAAGTTCCAACTTTTAATGGTGCATAAAGTAATTTATATTCCTCAGTAGAATTGGCCGGGACTTTAACATCTTTTTCCCCAAAGAGGAATAAATCAGAATCAAAATCAATTTTAAATACAGCATCTTCATTTGTTGGATTCTGTAAATTAATATCAACGAAAACCCCTTTTCTTATAACTGTTTTCATTTCTATTGTCTTTGCCTGAATTTGAGTCTTTGCTTCAATTCTTATTGTGTACCATGTATAACCTTTATTATCATCTTTGAAAATAATACGTCCGAAATATATTTTACCCAATAACGGTCTTATTTTCATTTCATAGGAATAAGTGGAATTTGCCTTGACAACAAAGGAAGATAATCCACTTATTATTTCATCCAAATCAGTTTCGACTGTGTAATTAATATCAACATCGGAATTGTTAGTAAAGTCTATATTTTTCTTTTGAGTTTCTTTTGCGTTAATATTTGTTATTTCAATATTATCTTCTGCTAAAGGATCTTCGACATTTCCTATTAAAGTATAAAAATATTTTTCTCCTGTGTAGTTATTAAATAATTTAAGCATCGCGTTACACTTTCTTTTTTCAGTCGGAGCAAAAGTTAATAAAATATCTGTTATTTGTTTCTTTAGAATTTTTTTATCCTGAGCCACTTTAAAAAAATTGAGAGAATCCCCAGTTATTTCGGATTGTATTATCCAATCTTTATCACTTTTATTTTCAATTGGGATTTTCTGGGTTATTTTTTCCTTTAAAGGACAAAAGAATTCAAGTGTTGCTCTTATTTCTTTCGGTTTAACATCTACATATAATTTGTACACTCTTATATCATTAGGTTTATCCATATTAGTTAAAGTTATGTCACCTTCATAAACCATGCATGCTTTACTTTGGAATTTAACTCTTAACCACATTGTATTTTTCTTCAATGAGCCTGAGATACTTGTTCTTCTTTGGGATTGGGGTTCAGGAATAGAACCTGGATATATCGTTGGTGGAACCATATAATAATTTTTGTTTGATTCTACAGAAAAGGTCATTTTATCCATTGAAGGTAAATATTTTTGAGATATCATTTTCATATTTGCTGGCTTTCCATTGATCATAGCGTCACTCATCGGCTTTAAATTTTCTAAAGCTTTCTTTAAATAAAGATTTTCTAAATTGACTTCGATATAAAAATCTTTTAAATCATCCACGTTACACGTTTCTTCTACTATTTCTGTTTTCTTAGCTTGTGGTTTTTCTACTCTGCCTTCAATTGTATATTGAAATTCTCCTACGTTTTCTTTCAGGAAAATAACATTACATTCATAAGTTTCTAATTCTATAGGAAGGAAATATATTATTATTTCAGTAGTTCCATCATTATTAGTAAATTTAATTATGGACTTCCCATCATGTTCTCCTTTGAGCATAAACACCCTATATAACAATTCAGTATCATGTTGTTTAGATATTAAAGATTTTCCTCCTTTTTTCTTTTGTTGAACAGGCTTCTTTTTTTGTTCTAGAAAAACTTCATATTCGCCTTTTTCTTTCGGGAAAGGATTTTTCACTTGCAATTTATAAGCGAATTGACTGTATAAATTAGTTGAAATAATTTTATAATCAATTGACCTTCTTCCAGTTATATTAGAACATAAATTGTAAACAATAGGAGCTGCTTGAGAGGCCCATCCTGATTTTTTATTGATGAAATAAACTTTACCATCAATTTTATTCGAAAATTTGCTTTTAAATGTTATTTGGTATTCTATTTCTTTCCCAGGTTCTATTTTAATGTCGTTGAAAGTAGGAAACATAAAACACTCATTGCCTTCATGTTTTATTGCGTACTCTAAAAATTTATTTGTTGGATTCATTAACGTTATTGATTTAACCACAGTATCACCTAAAGTACAAGTAAATTGGATTGTATCTTTCGGATAAAAATATTGGAAATTCTGATAAAGCATTATTAAAAATAAAATCATTTCTCTCGCATTTGGAGTATTTGTTGGTGATAATTTAAAATTTTTTATATGAGTGAAAATCCCATATTCTTTAAGTATATTTATTATATTAGTGTAACTTATAGTTTTAAATTCATCGGATTGTAACCTTTTTCTCACAGAATTTTTTTCCTCATCAGGAAAATATGAAATAACTATGGCGCTTAGCGCCGAAGAATCTGCGAAATTTTTGGAAAAATCGTAAATATCTTTACTCGTATTTGGATTCACGTGTTCAAAACATGCTGATACCCATCTTAATAAAATGAGTTCAGATTGGGAATAGATATTTGATTGAGGATATTTTTGGTTTAAATAACGGTATTGAATATCGGGAGTGAGATGTTTTATTACTTGGGGAAAAGATTTGGTATTAACACGAGATAAATAAAATATTTTTAAAATTTGGTAAACTAATAATATCCAGGATTGTTTATGATAATAACGCCATTGTGCTGGAAGACTTTTTGCCTTTTCCCATTTGGAATCTAGTACTTTTAATCGGTTTTTATCTAATGAAATATATTTTTTATATAAATTAAAATCGAGTAAATATTCAGGAAATACTGTATTTAACATCGCTCCACATTCTTGCAAAAATCGAATTAGCTGACAATATTGTTCTCTTACTTGTAAAGCTCTTTTATTTATATCTGTTTCTAAATTAGTTATTTTACCAGGAGGTTCTTTCCCTATTAAATTTTTAATCATAATGTAAATTACTTTTCCATTATCTTTAACTACATCATCAGGGAAAACTTTAAAAGCATTATTTTGTCTATAATTTTCATCTAAATGAATATTTTTAATATATTTTTTAACCATTTTGCAATTTAAATCCAAAACAGCATTACTTACTTTTTGGTAACCAAATAATGCAGTAGAATTTTTAGCTTGGGATGAACCGGCATAACTCGAACTATTTTTTTCACTTTTTTTTTCTATATTATCATTTCCTTCTCCTGGTTTATCTTTATCTTTTGGAGTTAATTCACTATTAATTTTTTTCTTTAAATTTATTGCTTTAGTATCTTTGTCATAATTAATTTCATATGAATCTACCTCTGTTCTTTGGAAAAAAGTATAATTTGTAAAAATGCAATTATCAGTAGTTCCTGCTACAAATATAGGATATTGTTTACCTTCTTTATCATAAAAAACTAATTTAGTGGTAAAAGAAATTGGCTTTTGACTCATGAATTTAATTTCCATTTTCAAATCGTTCTTTATAAGACCAATATTATGACTATTTTCACTCCAGACTAATTTTATAGGAAGAGCACCTTGAGGATATGATTCAAATTCAGCATTTAAATCTTCATTTTCATATCCTTCATTTTTTATCTTGAATTTAATGCTTGATTCCCATCCTAAAGGAACTATAGGTAAAATCAATTCCCTCTTATCGAAATAAATTCTTGGGTAAAATCCTTCCCCTTCAAGTCTTATAACTTTATTAGTACTCACTCCATCTTCATCTATGACATGAAGTGTTACTTGCCCAGTGTATTCTTTTTGTGTTTTGGGAGAAAAAGTAATTTCAACCGAGACGAATATATCAGAATGTGCAGGGATTTCACCTTTTTTATTAACGACATTAAAAACACCTTCTTTGGTTATTTCATCTGGAATTATAAATTCCCATTTTAATGATTTATTTTGTTGAACACTTCCTATTTTTATTTCCTTAGTTTGTAAATTGTTTGCACTTTCATAAATGAATGTTTTAGGGAATTTTACAACCATATCACTTACTGTTACTACGCTATCAATTTTTTTTCCTAAAATTCGGCGTTTAAGTCCTTTATATTCTTCACTAGCTCCTACTAATTCGAAATTGGTTAAAAAATCAAATTCATCAGTCTCGAACGAATTAGGGCAAAAAATAAAATCGAAATTTGCTTTTTCTTCCTTTGGGATTGTGATCATGAAATATCTTATATCTTCTTCTTTATCATTTAATTTTTCTAATTCTTCTTCTTCGTTCTTGGATTCTTCACTTTCTTCCTCTTCTTCGAAATTAGCATCTAGTTTTTCTTTTTCTAAAGGTTTTATTATAATTCCTTTTTCTTTTTCCTTTTCTTGTAAAATTAATTTGAAATCTTTATAGCGTGAATCACTTGTTAAATTAATAATAACATTTGCTGGAAGATGAGACTTATTATTAAGTGTTAATACTTTTTTACTTTGTTCATTAAAGCTCACACCACCGAAGTCAAATATTTCTTGCTCTATTATAACTTCTGGTTGCATTATATTTGCTACTATTTTTAAAGTCAAAGGTTTTCCACCTCGAATTAATATCGGAACTTCGCAATAAAAATCTGGATTTGGTTCTTTGTGATTAATAGTAACTAAAATCGTTTTTATTTTATCGGTTAAATACCCCGATTGATCTTTGAAGGTTAAAACTTCTGGAAGGGGATTCTGTATTTGGTAGGCTGAGACTACTCTCATAGAGTCATTTTTTAAAGAAAATAATTTAGTTGTTGATACTCCTGTATGGACTAATTCAAAATTAACCGTATCACCTTCGCCTGAAAAATTCACGTAGCATGTTGATACAACACCCTCTACTGGGAAAGATAATGTTTCTCCATTTATTATATTCAATTTAAATTCATCTGGGTATCTTTCTCTCTGAACTGAGGAGTTAAAAGGATTAAATACAACAGTGACTTCTTTTTCTGTCCTTGGAAGAATAGTATCTTTTTTAGGAGAGATACTAAAAGCCTTTTCTCGATTATTGTCCCAAAATATTTCAGCAGGAGCATTTCCTCCATTATAAAGTCTTAATTTTTGTGTAACACTCATTTCTACTTTATCTTTTTCATATTTATCATTCCTAAAAGTGAATTTATTAAACGAGTTTTGAATTTCTAATTTAACTAATATTACTTCAGCATAAACCTTTAATTTAAAAGAATGTTTATAGTTTATAGTATATCTAAGAGGATAGACACTTTTTCTAACAACAGAAGAAAAAACAACAATTCTAAATCCTTGCATTTCACCAGGGGCAATAACATGACTTTTGGGATAAGTTCTTTGCAAATCAGGTAAATTATTACTATCAATATCTAATTTGACAAAAATGAAATTTCTGTGATTATTTTTAACCCAGAAAGTTTTGGCCTTTTCTGAATTTTTGAAAATTTGTCCCATTTTTAATTCTTTACAACCTACTTGAATTTTTTGTAAATCCTCACCAGATAATTCAAAATTACATTCTCTGATTTCTTGATGTGTTCTAGGGATTTCACCTGTTATATTTTCTTTATCTTTTTTAATTTTGTCAAAAGTATCAGGAACATCATCGGGTGTTTTGCCTATTGATTTCTGGGTGCTTTCTTCTAAATAAGCCGGTTCATATTTACCAATGGGTTTTACTACCCATAAAGTATCTTGAGGTACTGGCAATTTTAATAAAGGAGACACAAGACGATTTCCCATTAATTTACTTAAATCATCAACACTGCTAGTTTTTTTATTTAAACCTAAATATGATTTTGTTTTATAATTGTCTTTTTCTGGTTCTTGATCAGGCGAACTTTCTTTTGATTTTGGACGATTAAGCATTTGAATTAAAGTTCTTTGTTTTTGTAAGCGGCGCTCACGTCGCATTTTATTTAATTCTTCATTCGCTATTGATTTATGGTTGTATATGTTTCTATAAACTTGGAAATTTTTTTCGAAATTGTTTATTATTTCATTGGAAGGGTTAAATCCTTTATCTGTTGTTCCTTTCAAGTCATCGTTTTTTTTTATTTTTGAGAGTAATTCATTAAATAAACTTTGATGGAATTTTTTTATTCTTAAATTAGGGTCTATTTTTCTATAAGTTTTTTTAGTGAAATCTTGAGCTAATTCATCTGGAACTTTCAAAGCTTGCGTTTGCCCAAAAACATAATTAGTCGAATTTGAAATGCTATCTAAAGATCTTTTACTTTTGCTCTTATTCAAAGAATAAGGATCAATCATGGGCAAAGTTTTTCCGAATTTTTTATTCAAATTGACATTTAATCGAGTATTTCCTTTACATATGCCAAAAATTCTGATGGGGATTTCATACATATTGTTTACATATTTCATAACCAAAATATCCGCGAATTTTCCTAAGTTTTCAGGATGAAAATAAACATTCACAGTAAATGAACTTGGTTCTTGAGGGTGATAAGTAGGTTTTATTATACCTTTATTAGGAACGACACTAAAATGAGGGATTTTTCCAAAACTGAAATCAATAGGCAATTCCTCGTTTTTATTAGTAATAGTAATTTGTATCACCTTTTTTTCTTTTATATTGCATTCCCAGAAATTTAGGCTTGTTTTATCTATAGTTATATTAGGATCTATTGCTTTTACTTCCATATATACAGATATCGTTTTACAAAATTCTTCTTCTGTGTCTTTTTCAGCGAGTTTATTCACAAAAGCTTCTTCGAATTTGATTGCAGCTAAGCTTTCATAATGTTCCACCTTATTTAATTTATCTCTCAAATTAGTAGGACGATTAATATTATTAATATCATAATCAGGAGATAAAGTCACACGCCAGCCTTTCTCTTTTTTCGGGATTTTAGTGGAACATAAAAATTTTATTGGAATTTGATTATAGGCTTCAACTGTTCCTTGGATTGGCTCAGCGCTTAATATTCTTTGAGTCATTTCAATCCCAGCTTCTTCGGGAGTTGAAGCAAAGTCATCTTCGAAATTATCATTGAAGTCTTTTCTTGATTTATTCGGATGGAAAAAAAATTTGAAATTCATTTCTTTTGGACCATTATTTACTAAAAAAGCAGAGCATTCTTTTTTTTGTCCGTGATACAAAAGACCGAAATTAATATCAGTCTGAGGTCCACCTCCTTCTTCAAATACAACAGACATTTGTTGCACAACACTAGTAGCTATCACTTCAATATAACCTATCACTTTTTGTCCAACTTCTTGCCTTACTTCAATTTTCTCATGTAAATTTTGTGTCTTTGTTGGTTCAAATGTTATAGTTACTGTGACTTTTCTTTTATCTTCTGGAACTTTTTGTTTATATGGAGGTAAATATATACTATTCACATCTAGATTTAATTCATCTTTTTTTGCCAATTTTAAATCTATTTTTGTACCAATAACACCGTCATTTAAAAACTGAATCGTGTCGATTTTTTTTGTACCAACAGGAACAAAGCCTAAATTAATCAAAGGTTCAAATTGAACTAATGGCTGAGGTAAGTAAGCTTTTAATGGCAAAACTAATTTAAAATCATTTTCACTGGAGATAATAATTTCAGTGAATTGGTCTTCTGTGATATTTTGTTCTGTTTCAAATATGACGATTAATTCTAGGTGTAATCCAGGTGGTATTTTTGTTCTTTTGTTTTTTTTATCTGTGTCGACTTTAAATAAACCATTTGGATGTTTTATATTCACACTTTTTGTCTTTTTTGAGATGTTATATATTTTAACTGGGACTTCGTACATTTTATTTTTCTCGATGTCTACATTTTAGTAACAGTTATAATTAAAATTATTTGATTAAAACTTACTTTGTATTATTACTTCCGGAGGATCACAAAAAAGGAAATCTTTTCTTGCTAATGTTTTGGTTAAGGGCTTTTCTTTGTCGTAATGCCTTAATATTGAAGTTTCCTTGATTTGATCGGCATAATCATATATGCCTTTGCTTGGCTTTGGATCATTTATCATTTTTAATTTTATTTTTAAATTTCAATTTCATATGATTTAAATTTTTAATAAAATAATAATATAATTATATAATATTAAAGAAATATTTTTTAATATTAACTCAAAAATGGGGATTGGGGATTGGGGATTGGGGATTGGGGATT
>NBJL03001435.1:0-13428 GCA_002087855.3 Entodinium caudatum | reverse complement strand
TTATATTCATCTTTCAATTTATCTTCGCATTTACCTAAATCTACAGTTACTCCATTTTGATTTTGATTAATTTTTTGGATTAATGTTGATGTTATTGTATAATTAAAATTCCCAACTGTTAATGAAGGAATATTTTTAGTGTATTTTTTAATGCATATATTTGTGTATTTTGAAATACCATAAAAAAGGAACCAAAATAAACCAAGAATGAACCAAGAATTATTATACTTATAAAAAAATATAAATAGCATCTCATTGCAACCATGCTTATAGATTTTTGAATTCCAAATTTCATTTTAAAAAGTCTTTCAGAGATATTTCTTCTTATTAATAAAATATCACTATCAGGAAATGATATTAATAATAAAATATTTTTTATAATAGATGAAATAATTGTTGCATAGAAAATTTGTGGAAGATCTGTTATAATACTTCTATTTCCTTTTGTAATATATATATCATGTAAAACAGAATCATTTATGAAAAGCATATTTGAAACTAAAAATATTGACATAATATGTAATAAAAAGCATATTTTTATTGTGCGAGGAATGAAATCATTTTTACAACTGAAGGCTATTAATAATATTTGTTTTGATTTGATTAATGATAAATAGGTTTGTCCTAAAGTTCTTTTATCTTTTAATATTGCATCATAATAAGGATAATAATTTAATTCATTATCAGTTTTTTCTTGGTATATTGTTATATCTTCTTTTTTTAAATTGTTAATTTCATTATTCGTTTTATTTTCTTTTTTCATAATACTAATATTTCTTCTAGAAGAGTTTTGTATGGGATTGTTTAATTTTAGATTTTTATTTACTCTTTTTTGTTGTTTCATATTTATTATTTGTGTATTTTTTTTATTTTGGTTATTTCCTCCTTTGATAATTTTATTTTTATTATTATTTATATTAACCATTTTATTTTGAAATTTATCTAAAATTTTTTGATGTTGTAAAGTTAGTTTTATTAATGCGAATATTTTTTGATTTAATATATCATGCTCTTTTATACAAAAAATAATAACTGAAAGAAGAGTAATGAATATTATACCTAAAATAATATCAACACATAGATTTTTTAAAATTAAATTTTTATTAAAAATTTGATAAGAACATTTAAATACCCAAAAGTTGAATTTATTTGATTTTTCTGGCTCAAACCTATATATTAAATTATATTTACTAACATTAACATTGAAAAATGAATTAAATTTAACTTTAACATCACATTCACATAAAATATGATTATTAACATATCCTTTATATGTACAAATACTTTCACATAAGGACATATTATTTTTATTAAATTCTTCTTTTCTATCATTAATAGTTAAATCATATTTTTCTTTTGTTGAAGCCGGATAACATTGATCATAATAATAATTATTTTCAGGATTATATTTATAATCTTCATAATTATCAATTAATTTTGGAGTATAATAATTAATTCTTAAATTCTTACATAAATATAAATTTAATTTCTTAGATCCATATTGACCAAATAATGAATATTCAATTATAGGAATGTTAAAATCAGGATATTTATATTCTATTTTAAATACTATTATTTCACCTTCTTCTTCAGTTAATTTATCATTTTCTCTTAACTTTTTACCACATTCGGCCAAATTCACGTAAGTTAAATTTTGGTCTCTATTTTTATTAGATAAAGAATATATTTGATATGTTTCATTTTCTTCTTTTATAGTAAAATTATATCCTTTTTCTATTGCCAATAAAACAAGATCATATAATTCACCATTAATTATCCCATTTGCAGTATTTTCTATAAATTTTCTTTTTTCAATTGGAGTAGTTAAATTTAATTTGCATAAATTCCAAAAATATCTCTTAATAGTACATGTTTCATTTTCTGTCAAATTAAGATTATTTTTACATACAAAATTATCAGGATAAGTTCCTGCAGGACATCTAAAATAACATTTATATTCATATAAAAAAATATATTCACTTGGACAAGCATTAACACATTTATTAGTTTTAGCTATTATTTTTTTTCTACTCGTAACCCAATCTGTAGAACAATCTACAGTAGTACATCCTGTTTGTTCTACTGCTTTGCTTAATTTAATAGAAGATGTTTCATTGAAGCATAATACCATATTTTCTAAATTTCCTTTAAATAGATTATCTATTTTCATGATATTAGTATCATTGACATTAGTGAAATTTATATATATGAGATTCATATTTTCTGAAAACATTCCTTCCATATTTTCAGTATTTTGAGTATTAAAATTAGATAAATCTAATGATGTAAATAAACCACATTTTTTAAACATATTAGCCATATTTATCACTTTGGATGTATCTAACATAGAAACATCTATAGAAGTCAAATTTGAACAACCTGAAAACATAGATTCCATTGATTTAACTAAAGAAGTATTAAAATTATTAAGGTCAAGAGTTGTTATATTTGAACAACCATTAAACATATAACCCATATTTGTTACTTTTTGCGTATCAAAATTTGAAATATTAATATTATCTATGGAAGAACAATTTGAAAATAAATATTCCATAGAAGTAACTAATGATGTATTGAAATGTGTAACATTAATACTTGTTAAAGAATTACATCCTGAAAACATATTTTTTAAAGTAGTAGTTAACGAAGTATCAATAGTTGATAAGTCTATTGAAGTTAATGATTTACATTCATTAAATAAATAACTCATAGATACAGCATTCGAAGCATTAAAATTACTTAAATCTAAAGATACTAAATTAGCACAACCTGAAAATATGCCATCTAAAATTTTAATTTTTGAAATATTAAAATTTGAGATATTTAATGAAGTTAAAGATTCACAACCTTCAAATATATAATGCATATATAATAAATTTGAAGTATAAAAATTTGTAACACCTAAACTCGTAATCAATTTTACATGAGAAAACATAAAACTTAAATTTTCAGTTAAAGTTGTATTAAAATGAGATACATTTAATGATTTTAAAGAAGAGCATCCATAAAACATTCCATTCATAAATTTAACGTTACTAGTATCAAAACTACTTAAATCTAATTTTTTCAAAGAAGAACAATCTCCAAACATATATTTCATATCTTTTACATTATTGGTATTTAATCCATCTATATTTAAATAGGATAAATATCTAGAGCCTGAAAACATATAGTCCATACAAGTAACAGAGGATGAATCAAATGAAGATAAATCTAAAGAAGTTAAAGATGAACAATCTGAGAACATATGTGATGTATTTTGAACTGTTAATTTATTTAAATCGGGTAAATTTATTGAAGATAATAATTTGCATCCACTAAACATATATGCCATTGATTTGACAGAAGCAAGCTTAAAATTGTTAATATCTAATTTATACAATGAATGACAATTAAGGAATAAATATTCCATATTTATTACATTTGTAGTATCAAAATTAGATAAATATAATGACGTTAATGATATACAATTTGAAAACATTGAATTCATATTTACTACTTTTGAAGTATTAAAATTTTTTAAATCTAATATTTTTAATTTTCTACATCCAGAAAACATTGAATTCATATTTTCAACTTTCGAAGTATAAAAATTTTTTAAATCTAATAAACTTATTTCAGTACATCCCGAAAACATTGAATTCATTCTAGTAACTTGAGATGTATCAAAATTTGATATATTAATATATTTCAAAGAAGAGCAACCAGAAAATAAGTTTTCCATATTTATAATATTTTTTGTTTGAAAATGAGATATATTTAAATTAATTAATGAATGGCAATCTTTAAACATATATTCAATATTTTCTAAATTAGATGTATTAAAATTTTCTAATGATAATGAATTAAGTGAAGAACATCCTTTAAACATTGAATTCATTTTTATAACTTTTATTGTATTAAAATTTGATATATTTATAGAAATTAAAGATGAACAATTTTCAAACATTGATTCCATATTAATAACATTTGTCGTATTAAAATTATTTATATAAATATTTTTCAAAAAAATACATTGAGAAAATAAATTACCCATATTTATTATATTTTTGGTATTAAAATTATTTAAATTAATTTGAGAAAAAGAAATACATCCAGAAAACATTGATTCAATATTAATAACATTAGAAGTATCAAATTTTTCTATATATAAATCTCTTAATGAAGAGCAATCTTTGAACATAAAAGCCATATTAGTCACTTTTGAAGTATCAAATTTATTTAAATTTAATGATGTTAAAGAAGTACATTTAGCGAACATATTTTTCATATTAGTTACTAAAGATGTATTAAAATAATTAAGATTTAATGAAGTTAAAGAATAGCATCCATAAAAAAGTCCTTCCATATTTATTACTTTTGATGTAATAAAATTAGCTAAATTTATTGATGTCAATGAATTACAATTATAAAATAATTTATTCATATTTATAACTTGACTTGTATTAAAATTATTCAGATTTACATTTTTAAGTGAAGAGCATCCATGAAACATTGAATTCATAGTTTTTATATTATTAATTCTAAAATTGAATAAATTTATTGATATTAAAGAATCACAACCATAAAAAAAAAAATCAATATCCTGAACATTATTCATTTTAAAACTTGATACATCTATACTTTTTAATGAAGAACATTCATAAAACATAAAACTCATATCGGTTACTTTAGTTGTATCAAAATAATGAATATATATTGATGTTAAACTTGAACAAAATTCAAACATTCTATTAGTTTTTTCAACCAATGAAACTTTAAAATTTGAAATATTTAACTCAGTTATTGATTGACAATTACTGAACATTCCTTCCATATTTGTCACTTTTGTTGTGTCCAAATTATTTAAATTTAATGATGATAATTTGATTAATGAGGAAAACATATTATTCATATTTGTAACTGATGTTGTTTGAAAATTTGAAATATTTAATTTTTTTAGCTCTCTACAACCACTAAACATATATTCCATATTTACCACTTTTGAAGTTTCAAAAGATGTTACATTTATGTCTTTTAATTTAATGCAAGAATTGAATATATAAGCCATATTAGTTACGAGAGTAGTATCAAATTTTTCTAAATTTAAAGATTCTAATTTTCTGCAATCACTAAACATATATTCCATATTTTCAACTTTTGATGTTTTAAAAGTATTAATATCCATTTCTATAGAAATTAAATTATAACAAGAATCAAATAAATGATTCATATTATTTATTTTATTAGTATTAAAATTTGTTATATTTAATGAAGTTATTGATTCACAATGTCTGAACATTGATTTCATATTTTTGAGATTATTTGTATTAAAGTTTGATACATCTAAAGATTTTACATTTTTACAAAATGCAAACATATTTTCCATAGTTTCAACAGAATCAGTTACAAAATTAGATATATTTATATTAATTAAAGATGAACATCCATAAAACATATATTCCATACTAATAACATTTGTAGTATCAAAATTTGTTGATAAGTCAAAAGATTTTAAAGAAGAACAATTATAAAATAAATAATATATATTTGTATTATTTTTCGAATCAAAATTTGATAAATTTAAATAATTTAGAGAACTACAATTATAAAACATATATTCCATATTTGTCATTTTCTCAGTATTAAATTGAGATAGTTCTAATCTTTTAACTTTTCCACAAAGATAAAACATATAAGAAAAATCTTTTACTAAATTAGTATTAAACTTTGCAACATCTAAAGATAATACATTGGAACAACCATAAAACATTCCTCTCATATTATTAACATTCGAAGTATTAAAATTGCTCACATCTATTTTAGAAACTTTAGAACAATCTTTAAATACTTCAATCATACTTTTAACATTAGATGTATTAAATTTGCTAATATCTAATGTTGTTAATTGGTTACAATGTTTAAACATATAATCTATATTTTCAACATTTTCAGTATTAAAATTTGTTATATCTAAGAAATTAAGAGAAATACATTCATAAAACATACCACTCATATTTTTAACTTTTGATGTTATAAAATTTGATAAATCCAATGATTTTATTTTATTACAATTATAAAACATATATTCCATTTGTTCGACATTATCAGTATTAAAATGAGATAAATCTAATGAAGTTAAGGAAGAACATTCATAAAATAAATATTCCATATGTGCTACTTTTTCGGTTATAAAATGTTTAATATTTAAATATCCTAGAGAAGAACATCCATAAAACATTTGAATCATATTTATTAAATTATTTGTATAAAAATGAGACAAATTTAATGATGTTAAAGAAAAACAATTTTTAAACATATAATTCATATCAGTTACTTTTGTTGTAACTAAATTGGATATATTTAAATAAGATAAATATATACAATCATTGAACATATTTCCCATATTTAAAGCATCAGGTGTTCTAAAATTTGTTAAATTTAAAGATATTAATGATTTACATCCAGAAAACATTGAATTTAAATTAGTCACAGGTGAAAGACCAAAATTAAAATTTAGTGAAGATAAAAAATGACAATTTTCAAACATTCTTTCCATATTTAATACTTTCGATACAGTAAATGAATTTAGATTTAATGAAGTTAATTTTTTACAATTAGAAAACATTGAATTCATATTTGTTACTAATGATGTATTAAAATTATTTATTATTAATGATATTAAATTTGAACAATCAGCAAACATATTATTCATATCTGTTACTTTTAAGGTATTAAAATTCTCTAAATTTAAACTAATTAGATTCATACAATTAAAGAACATATTATTCATATCTGTTACACTTGAAGTATCAAATAATACAATATTATTTAAAGTTCTTAAATTCATACAATTAGCAAACATATTATTCATATCTATTACTCTTGATGTAATAAAGTTTGAAGAGAATTGTAAACTATATAAATTTTTACAATTATAAAACATTTTTTGCATATTTGTAACTTGAGAAGTTTTAAAAATATTTAAATTTAATGAATATAATGTTTCACATCCATAAAACATTGAATCCATATTTGTTACTAATTGTGTATTAAAATTTGAATTAAATTCTAAACTAGTTAATGATTGACAATTATAAAACATATATTTCATATTATTAACATTTTGTGTATAAAAATATGAATTTAATATTAAAGATGTTAATTCTTTACAATTATAAAATATTGAACTCATATTTGTAATATATCTTGTATTGAAATTATCTATATTTAGATAAGTTAAAGAAGAACAATCATAGAATAAGTTATTTATATTTGTTACTTCCGATGTATCAAAATTAATTAAATTTAATAATTTTAAATTAATTAAAGAAGAAAACATATTATTCATATTTTTAACTGAAGTTGTTTTAAAATTTGTTACATCTAATTCTTCTATTTCTCTACAACCACTAAACATATATTCCATATTTACCACTTTTGAAGTATTAAAGGACTTCACATTTATATTTTTAAGTTTTTGACAAGAATTAAACATAAAAGCCATATTAGTTACAAGAGCAGTATCAAATTTTTGTAAATTAAAAGATTCTAATTTTCCACATTCATTAAACATATATTCCATATTTTCTACTTTTGATGTTTTAAAGTTATTAATATTCATTTCTATAGAAATTAAATTATAACAAGAATCAAACATATTATTCATATATCTCACATTATTTGTATTAAAATTTTTTAAATTTAATGAAGTAATTGTTTCACAATGTTGAAACATTGATTCCATATTATCTACATTATATGTATTAAATTTTGATACATCTAAAGATTTTACCTTTTTACAAAATGCAAACATATTTTCCATATTTTGAGCTGAATTAGTTACAAAACTAGATGTATCTAAATCAATTAAAGAAAAACAATTATAAAACATATATCTCATACTAAAAACATTTTTTGTATCAAATTTAGATGATAATTGTAATGATATTAAAGATTTACAATTATAAAACATATATTCCATATAATTCACTTTTTTAGTATCAAAATTTGAAATATTTAAATTAGTTAAAGAATTACAATTATAAAACATATATTTCATATTTGTTACTTTTTGAGTATTAAATTGAGATATTTCTAATTTATTTATTTTTCCACAAAGATAAAACATATAAGACATATCTTCTACTAAATCTGTTTTAAAATTTTGTACATCTAAAGATAATACATTAGAACATCCATGAAATATACCACTCATATTATTTACTTTTGCAGTATTAAAATTACTTACATTTAATATTGAAACTTTAGAACAATCTTTAAATACTTCTATCATACTTTTAACATTCTGTGTATTAAATTTACTTACATCTAAAGTAGTTAATTTATTACAATCTTTAAACATATAATCAATATTTTCAACATTTTCTGTATTAAAATTATTTATATTTAAAAATTGAAGAGAAGTACATTCATAAAACATACCACTCATATTTTTTACTTTTGATGTTATAAAATTTGATAAATCCAATGATTTTATTTTATTACAATTATAAAACATATATTCCATTTGTTCAACATTATCAGTATTAAAATGAGATAAATCTAATGAATTTAAAGAAGAACATTCATAAAATAAAAATTCCATGTGTGCTACTTTTTCGGTTATAAAATGCTTAATATTTAAATAAATTAAAGAAGAGCATCCATAAAACATATGATTCATATATTTTGTATTATTAATATTAAAATGAGATAAATCAAGTGAAGTTAAAGAAGAACATTCATAAAATAAATATTCCATATGTACTACCTCTTTGGTTATAAAATGTTCTATATTTAAATATCCTAGAGAAGAGCAACTATAAAACATCTGATTCATATTTATTAAATTATTAGTATAAAAATGAGACAAATTTAATGAAGTTAAAGAAAAACAATTTTTAAACATATAATTCATATCACTTACTTTTGTTGTAACCAAATTAGATATATTTAAATAAGTTAAATTTAGACAATTTTCAAACATATTTCCCATATTTAAAGCATCTGGAGTTTTAAAATTATATAAATCCAATGAAGTTAATGAATAACATCCCGAAAACATTGAATTTAGATTAGTCACAGGTGAAGGACCAAAATTAAAATTTAATAATGATAAAAAATTACAATTTTCAAACATTTTTTCCATATTTAAAACTTGAGATATAGTAAATGAAGTTATATCTAATGATTTTAATTTTTTACAATTAGAAAACATTGAATTCATATTTGTTACTAATGATGTATCAAATTGATTTATTATTAATGATATTAAATTTGAACAATCAGCAAACATATTATTCATATCTGTTACTTTTAAGGTATTAAAATTTCCTAAATTTAAACTAATTAGATTCATACAATTAAAGAACATATTATTCATATCTGTTACACTTGAAGTATCAAATAATACAATATTATTTAAGTTTCTTAAATTCATACAATTAGCAAACATATTATTCATATCTATTACTCTTGATGTAATAAAATTTGAATTGAACTGTAAACTATATAAATTTTTACAATTATAAAACATTTTTTGCATATTTGTAACTTGTGAAGTTTTAAAAATATTTAAATTTAATGAATATAATGTTTCACATCCATAAAACATTGAATCCATATTTGTTACTAATTGTGTATTAAAATTTGAATTAAATTCTAAACTAGTTAATGATTGACAGTTATAAAACATATATTTCATATTATTAACATTTTGTGTATAAAAATATGAATTTAATATTAAAGATGTTAATTCTTTACAATTATAAAATATTGAACTCATATTTGTAATATATCTTGTATTAAAATTATCTATATTTAAATAAGTTAAAGAAGAACAATCATAGAATAAGTTATTTATATTTGTTACTTCAGATGTATCAAAATTAATTAAATTTAATGATTTTAATTTTATTAATGAAGAAAACATATTATTCATATTTTTAACTGAAGTTGTTCGAAAATTTGTAATATCTAATTCTTCTATTTCTCTACAACCACTAAACATATATTCCATATTTGCCACTTTTGAAGTATTAAAGGACTTCACATTTATACTTTTAAGTTTTTGACAAGAATTAAACATAAAAGCCATATTGGTTACAAGAGCAGTATCAAATTTTTGTAAATTAAAAGATTCTAATTTTCCACATTCATTAAACATATATTCCATATTTTCCACTTTTGAGGTTTTGAAGTTATTAATATTCATTTCTATAGAAATTAAATTATAACAAGAATCAAACATATTATTCATATATCTCACATTATTTGTATTAAAATTTTTTAAATTTAATGAAATAATTGTTTCACAATGTTGAAACATTGATTCCATATTATCTACATTATATGTATTAAATTTTGATACATCCAAAGATTTTACCTTTTTACAAAATGAAAACATATTTTCCATATTTTGAGCTGAATTAGTTACAAAACTAGATATATCTAAATCAATTAAAGAAAAACAATTATAAAACATGTATCTCATACTAAAAACATTTTTTGTATCAAATTTAGATGATAATTGTAATGATATTAAAGATTTACAATTATAAAACATATATTCCATATAATTCACTTTTTTAGTATCAAAATTTAAAATATTTAAATTAGTTAAAGAATTACAATTATAAAACATATATTTCATATTTATTACTTTTTGAGTATTAAATTGAGATATTTCTAATTTATTTACTTTTCCACAAAGATAAAACATATAAGACATATCTTCGACTAAATCTGTTTTAAAATTTTTTACATCTAAAGATAACACATTAGAACATCCATGAAATATACCACTCATATTATTTACTTTTGCAGTATTAAAATTACTTACATCCAATACGGAAACTTTAGAACAATCTTTAAATACTTCTATCATACTTTTAACATTCTTTGTATTAAATTTACTAACATCTAAAGTTGTCAATTTATTACAATTTTTAAACATATAATCAATATTTTCAACATTTTCAGTATTAAAATTTGTTATATCTAAGAAATTAAGAGAAATACATTCATAAAACATACCACTCATATTTTTTACCTTTGTTGTTATAAAATTTGATAAATCTAATGATTTTATTTTATTACAATTATAAAACATATATTCCATTTGTTCAACATTATCAGTATTAAAATGAGATAAATCTAATGAATTTAAAGAAGAGCATTCATAAAATAAATAATCCATATTAGTGACACTATTTGTTTGAAAATGCTCAATATTTAAATATCCTAGTGAAGAGCAACCATAAAACATCTGATTCATATTTATTAAATTATTAGTATAAAAATGAGATAAATTTAATGAAGTTAAAGAATAACAATTTTTAAACATATAATTCATATCAGTTACTTTTGTTGTTATAAAATTGGCTATATTTAAATAAGTTAAATTTAGACAATCATTAAACATATTTCCCATATTTAAAGCATCTGGAGTTTTAAAATTATATAAATCCAATGAAGTTAATGCATTACATCCAGAAAACATTGAATTTAAATTAGTCACAGGTGAAGGACCAAAATTAAAATTTAATAATGATAAAAAATTACAATTTTCAAACATTTTTTCCATATTTAAAACTTGAGATATAGAAAATGAAGTTATATCTAATGAAGTTAATTTTTTACAATTAGAAAACATTGAATTCATATTTGTTACTAATGATGTATCAAATTGATTTATTATTAATGATGTTAAATTTAAACAATCAGCAAACATATTATTCATATCTGTTACTTTTAAGGTATTAAAATTCTCTAAATTTAAACTAATTAGATTCATACAATTAAAGAACATATTATTCATATCTGTTACACTTGAAGTATCAAATAATACAATATTATTTAAGTTTCTTAAATTCATACAATTAGCAAACATATTATTCATATCTATTACTCTTGATGTAATAAAATTTGAAGAGAACTGTAAACTATATAAATTTTTACAATTATAAAACATTTTTTGCATATTTGTAACTTGAGAAGTTTTAAAAATATTTAAATTTAATGAATATAATGTTTCACATCCATAAAACATTGAATCCATATTTGTTACTAATTGTGTATTAAAATTTGAATTAAATTCTAAACTAGTTAATGATTGACAGTTATAAAACATATATTTAGTATCTATAACATTTGAAGAAACAAAATTTGTACTTAATATTAAAGATGTTAATTTTTTACAATTATAAAATAATGAACTCATTTTTGTTATATATCTTGTATTAAAATTATCTATATTCAGATAAGTTAAAGAAGAGCATTCATAGAAAAGGTTATCCATATTTGTAACTTCCAAAGTATTCAAATTGATTAAATTTAATGAAGTCAGAGAACTACAACCGTTAAACATATTTCCAATATTGTTTAAATAACTTGATCCTACAAAATTTATATTTTCTAAATCAATTAGAGAAGAGCAATTATAAAACATTGAATTCATAGATATTACATTTCTTGTGTCAATTTTAGATAAATAAATCCTTTTAATAGAGTAACAATTATAAAACATTTTATTCATATTATTTATATAAGCTGTAAAATAATCTAAATTTACTATCTCTAAAGATATACAATTGTAGAACATTGAATCCATATTAATTAAATAGCTGTTATCACCATTGGACATTGAAGATTTAAATGATATTGTTTCCAAAGAAGTGCATTTATAAAACATATAGCTCAAATCAGTTGACCCAATAATGCTAATGCTTGATAAATCCAAAGATTTTATTGAATAGCATTCATAAAACATTGATTTCATATTAGAAAATTTTTTAATTGAAGTTGATAATTTAATAGTTTCTAAATTAGAACAAAATTCAAACATATTATTTGAAATTAAAGTTTTACTTGTTGTAAAAGTTGACAAATCTATTGATAATAAATTTTTACAATTACTAAACATATAATTTAAATTTGTTATTTCTGACATTTCAAATTCTTTGAAATCTATTATTTTAATTATATCAATACCTTTAAACATTTGGAATGCATTAGTTATAGTATCATTAAAATCTATAAGTATTTTATAAGAGCCAGTATTTATGCAATTAATATAAGAGTAATCGTTTAAAAGAGAGCAATTACAAATTTGAGATTCAAAATTTAGGCAAGATTGATCATTTACTTTTATATCAGATAAAGCAAAGGAAATATAAGGAGTATATAAGAATTTATAATCTGTTCCATTATTTATAGATATAGTAGTTAATGTTATATTATTTGAATGAAATAGGCAACATAAATTTAAGATAAGTAAATATATTAATAATTTCTTATTAGAATTATATATAGGATTGATAAAGTTTAATTTCTTTTTTTGTATATAATTATTTGCATTTGAATTCTTTACACTAAAAAATTTATCTGAATTCTTTTGTTTTTTTAAATCTAATTGGCATTTTTCAAAAACTTTATAAATATTTTGTT